>PVKV010039965.1:0-12628 GCA_004027835.1 Alouatta palliata | reverse complement strand
GTGTGTGTATGTGTGTGTGTGGGTGTATGTGTGTATGTGTGTATGTGGGTGTATGTGTGTATATGTGTGTGTGAATGTGTATGTGTGTATATGTGTCTGTGTATGTCTGTGTGTGTGCGTGTGTGTATGTGTGTATATGTGTCTGTGTGTGTGTGTGCGTGCATGCATGTGTGTAATTAGTTCTCATGTGCTGCGACTCTAGACTTTGAATGCCCTAGGGCTGGGTTCCTCGACCCCTCACACTACTAACACAGTACCCAGGACAGTTCCTTGTTTTACGGTACTTGCTCTGCGTACTGCAGGATGTTTAGCTTCCTCTCTGACCTCTGCGTACCGGATGCCAGTAGCACTATCCCAGCATCACAAACAAAACCATCTCCAACCCTTGCCAGACACTCCCTAGCAGCAAAGCTGTCCCTGGTTGAGAACCATTGCTATAGAGTTCGACGTTTCCATGGTTCTAGGGACACTACACATCAAACATTCTAGAGTTGACTAAAAACCTATTTTATGGAGGTTCTATGATTCTATATGTCTTTGTTTTTTTGAGAAACAGTCTGGCTCTGTTACCCAGACTAGAGAGTGCAATGGCACAATCTTGGCTCATTACCGTCTCTGCCTCCCAGGCTCAAGCCATCCTCCCACCTCAGCCTCCTGAGCAGCTGAAACTACAGGCTCACCCTACCATGCCCAGCTAATTTTTTGTACTTTTTTGTAGAGACTGGGTCTTTCCATGTTGCACAAGCTGATTTTGAACTCCTGGGATCAAGCAATCCACTCACCTCAGCCTCCCAAAGTGCTGGATGACAGGTGTGAGCCACTGCCGCTGGCCTGATTCTGTGTTTCTAGGGCTTCAGAGTTTGATGTCTAAGTTTCTAGAACTCTAGACATCTATGATTTGATACTTGTAAGACTCTTTAATGTCCAAGATTTTAGGATTTTATATATCTCAACTCTAAAATTTGCCAGTTCTATAGTTCTACAATTCTAGACTTCTCTACTTCAGAATCTGCAGACTCCAAGCTTCTAGGATTGTATACATCTAAGATTCTAGAATTTGATGTTCTATGCTTCTTTAGCTCTAGACTTCTAAGATTCTAGAATTCGATTGTTCCAATAAATTCTTGAGCTGGATGTTTCTAAGTTTATACTAAACTTCTGAGGTTCTAGAAATACTAATTATTATTATTATTATTATTTGAGACAAGGTCTTGCTCTGTCACCCAGGGTGGAGTGCAGTGGCACAATCACGGCTCACTGCAGCCTCAACCTCCTGGGCTCAAGCGATCCTCCCTCCTCAGAGTCCCAAGTAGCTGGGACCACAGATGCATGCTGCCACACTTGGCTAATTTTTAGGGTTTTCTTTGTTTGTTTGTAGAGACAGGGTTTCACCACGTTCCCCAGGCTGGTCTTACACTCCTGGGCTCAAGTGATCCACCTACCTTGGCCTCCAAAGTGCTGCAGTCACATGCACGAGCCACCACACCTGGCTGGATTCTGAATTTGATAGTTCAAAGTTCTGGGAGTCCAGAATTTCCAGGATTCTAGGTTACAGTGGTTTTAGGCTTATATGACTCTAGACGTCTAAGACTCTCAAATTTGACCCTCCTAGGTTTCTATTATCCTCAAACCCTGTAGTTACAACATTATAATGTTCTGAGAATCTAAAACTTGGGAGATCTAAGATATGTAGTCTAAAGTTCTGTGGTTATTTTAGCTGAATATTTTAGCTGAATTCTATCATTCAGAATTCTTAAATCCTATGGTTCTGATTCTAGAATTCTCAGATTCTACAGCATTAGAATTCCATGCTAAGCACTTTATGAATCTAGGATTCCAAGGTTCTAAAGACTGAGGTTCAACTGGGTGCAGTGGCTCACACCTGTAATCCCAGCACTTTGGGAGGCCGAGGCAGGAGGATTGATTGAGCCCAGGAGTTCAAGACCAGCCTGGACACTATAGTGATACCTGCTCTCTACAAAAAATGTAAAAATTAGCTGGGTGTGGTGGCACCACCTGTAGTCCTAGCTACTCGGGACGCTGAGGCAGGAGGATCATTTGAGCTCAGGAGGTTGAAGCTGCAGTGAGCTGTGATTGCGGGACTGCACTCCAGCCTGGGTGACAGTCATACCCTGTCTCCAAAACACACACACACACACACACCCCAACTGAGGTTCCAGGATTCCAGAATTCCAAAGGTCCCAGAATGCCAGGATTCAGGGCTCTCCCCTTCTGAGGCCCTGGGCTCCCAAGGCTCAGAATACCTGGCTTGAGATCCTCAAGAAGGGACCTTGACCCTCCTAGGTCCCTTCTTGAGAAGCTCTGCCCTCTCTACCCAATCTCCCGCCTGGTCCTGTTCCCCTACCCCCAGCACAATCTCCTCCAAAAGGCATTACTACCTGTACACCCTCCGTCACAAGCCCAGGTTGGGGCTGGGGGAAGGCTCTGACCCTGTCTGTCTTCCCGGACCGGCAGGCTAACCTTTGCATTGCAGGCCCTGCCGGAAGAGGCCCTTGAGGAGTTTCTTGCAAGCCTGGCAAACGGTGGGCCGTGTGTAGCTGTGGATGAGGAAGGTGTGTGGCACCTTGACCTTGGAGAGCAGCATCTTGTCCAGCTCGATAGGGCGGCCCGTGTAGGATGAGGCAGAAGAGGAGGAAGAGGATGACGGGGGGCGGCGAGGCAAGAGTTCTGTGGTGCTACGGCTCTGTCATCCGCAAGAATGGAAGGGACACATCAGTGCGTTACCCCCAGGCCTGGGCCCTGTCACCTACCCCCAAGCCATCAACCCGTTTCATCCCCCATCCCCTCACCAGCTCATCAGCCGTGCAGGGCAGGGACTCGGAGGTGCCCAGGCGCACTGAGTGACCACTGGCCAGAGACGTGGATGACAGGCGCCGCTTGCGGGCCCCGCTGCAGTTGTTCGGGATGCTGAAGGCGCAGCGCTTGTGGTAGTTCAGCCCGCAGCCTGTAGGGGGCGCCAGAGAGCAGGAGACTTGGCGTCTGCCCCTCCTAGTCCCTTCTTGAGAAGCTCTGCCCTCTCCACCCAATCTCCCACCCGGTCCTGTCCCCTCACCCTCCAGCACAATCTCCTCCAAAAGGCACTACTACTCTTAAGTCCACCGGCGCCCGCCAGGCCCGCCCCTCCTTAGAGCTCCACCCCAAGTTCCAGCTTGTAGCCCCCACCATCAGCCCATCTGTCACTTGGCCCCTGAACACGCCCCACACCCCACGTTTTCCCACTCCAACAAGGGACACCTCAAAGGTCCCCGCCAAAGCTCCACCCCTAGTTCTGGCTTGTAGCCCCGCCATCACCCCATCTGTCCCCTAGTCCCTGAACCCACCTTGTACCCCATCTTTTCCCACTGCAGCAAGGGACACCTCAAAAGTCCCCTCCAAAGCTGTGACCCAGCACCAATCCTCTATGGTAAGCACCTCCTTCCAGTCCTCCCCAAAACTCCTGAACATCTCCCTGGAGACACCTGTTCCCTCTTCTAGCCCTGAACTTCCTTTTTCTGAGGCCCCTCTGGTTCCCCTTCTTCCCTCAGCCCCAACTTTCCAAGAGAAATTCCTCTCCTCACCCCCACCCCTAAGGTCACCATCATGCCTTCCAGGTCTGCTCACCCAGTCCCCCACACCCCACTTTCTCTTTTCTGTAGACCTGGAATCCAGGAGATCTCTAAGTAGTGTGATTAAATCTTAGTAGCGTCACACATGGTGGCTCACGCCTGTAATCCCAGCACTTTCAGAGGCCAAGATGGGAGGACCACTTGAGGTCAGGAGTTCAAGACCAGGCTAGCCAACATAGCAAAACCCCATCTCTACTAAAAATGCAAAACTTAGCTGGGCAAGGTGGCACACACCTGTAATCCCAGCTACTCAGGAGGCTGAGCCAGGAGAATCATTTGAACCTGGGAGGCAAAGGTTGCAGTGAGCCGAGATGGTGCCACTGCACTCCTGCCCGGGCGACAGAGCGAGACTCTGTCTCAAAACAAACAAAAAAACCAAAAAACAAAAAAAGAGTTTTCAGTTGTAGTCCGGTTCATTGTACCATACTAGGCAGAAGTATGACTTGTTATTATCTTTATTTTATTTTGTAGAGGCAGGATCTCCCTGTACCCCAGGCTGGAGCGTAATGGCACAATCATAGCTCACTGCAGCCTTCAACTCCCGGGCTCAAGCCATCCTTCTGCCTCAGCCTTCTGAGTAGCTGGAACCACAGTTGAGTGCCACCATGCCCGGATAATTATTTATTTTTGGTAGAGATAGGGTCTCGCTGTGTTGCCCAGGCTGCTCTCGAACTCCTGGGACCAAGCGATCCTCCCACCTCAGCCTCCCAAAGTGCTGGGATTACAGGTCAGCCACTGTGCCTGCCTGTTTTATCTTTTAAAATCCTCATCTATGGAGAAAACACCTCAAGTTATCGTTTCTCACTGGACCTCCTACACGCGTGCTCTAACACATCTCCAGGGATTCCAGACGATTGTAGGATCGCTTTCCATTCTGGAGGGAAGGGGGTGCCTCCAGCCTTCGCATGCCCTTCTGGTACCCGCCTGCTCTGGGCGTTCCAGCTCCATACTTCATTGTAGGCACTGCCTTGGCTGCAGGCTGTCATCGCGAAGGCAAGCTTAGAGAACCACGTCCCTGCAACAAGAGCCTCCGCAGGGCGAAGGGTCTTCGCCTACAGGAACCATTTCCCAGTTTTGCCCTTGAATTGCTCATAGGCTTCCCAGAATTTCAGAATCTGTAACTCCCAGAATGAGTCTCAGGATAGAGTTAAACTCCCGTCGGAATGCATTTGGGCTTCTCTTGACGCCGCAGGAACTGGGACCATCGTCTGTGATGCGGCCAGTGAAGTCTGTGCTGAGAACCCATTAGGACTAGATGACATCAGGGCTGTAACACGACAAAGACTGGATATGCTGAGACCTTGGAGTTGGATATGGCGTGTGGATGATGGCAATATTTTTAAGAGTTTTGAATGCACTGAATCAGTTTCTCCAGGCCTAAAGTCCTTAAATAACACAAATACACACAGGACTGCATGATGCTCTGAAACACAGGATACTGGAGAATCTGGATTTCTTTTTTCCTTTTTTTGAGACAGAGTCTTGCCCTGTTGCCCAGGCTGGAGTGCCATGGCACAATCTCTGCTCACTGCAACCTCCGCCTCCCAGGTTCAAATGATTCCCCTATCTTTGCCTCCCGAGTAGCTGGGATTACAGGCGTCCACCAACATGCCCAGCTAAGTTTTGTATTTTTAGTAGAGATGGGGTTTGACCATGTTGGCCAGGCTGGTCTCGAACTCCTGACCTCATGATCTGCCCACCTTGGCCTCCCAAAGTGCTGGGATTATAGGTGTGAGCCACCATGCCTGGCCCAGAATCTGGATTTCTCTACAAGTGTGGCAGCCATGGAGCTGCAGATGCTATCTCAGACCTAATACCCAATGGAACATCAGAGAACATGCCTCTAAATGGCAGGGCACATTGTATAAAAATGGAGGTGCATGGGACCCAGCGCAGTGGCTTATGCCTGTAATCCCAGCAGTTGGGAAGGCTGAGGTGGGTGGATTACTTGAAGACAGGAGTTCGAGACCAGCCTGGCCAACATGGTGAAACCCTGTCTCTACTAAAAATACAAAAATTAGCCGGGCATGGTGGCTCACACCTGTAATCCCAGCACTTTGGGAGGCTGAGGCAGGCGGATCACAAGGTCAGGAGTTTGAGAGCAGCCTGACCGACAAGGTGAAACTCCATCTCTACTTAAAATACCAAAAAATTAGCTGGGCGTGGTGGCGCATGCTCCCAGCTACTCAGGAAGCCAAGGCAGGAGAATCACTTGAACCTGGGAGGCAGAAGTTGCAGTGAGCTGAGATCGTGCCACTGCACTCCAGCCTGGGTGACAGAGTGAGACTCCATCTCAAACAAACAAAAAAAAGACATAAAAATAAAAAATTAGCCAGGAGTGGTGGCATGCACCTGTAATCCCAGCTATTTGGGAGGCTGAGGCAGGAGAATTGCTTGAACCTGGAGGCGGAGGCTGCAGTGAGCCAAGATCACCCCACTGCACTCCAGCCTGTGTGGCAGAGTGAGACTCTGTCTCACAAAAAAAAAAAAAAAAAAAAAAAAATGGAGGCACAGGGTCTCATGAAGGAATGGATGGTCCTCACCTGTCGTGTATCCTCATAGTCAACGCAGGTACATGGCCCTCATCTGTAGGCAGAGCCCCGATTTCAACATTCTCACTCAGAAGCACGAGTAAGAGGGACAGAGGACCTATAGATCTTGACACTTGGGCTGAACCTTGAGACATCTTGGCTTAAAGAACTCTGTTTTGGCCGGGCGCAGTGGCTCACACTGTATAATCCCAGCACTGCGGGAGGCTGAGGCAGGTGGATCATTTGAGGTCAGGAGTTCAAGACCAGCCTGGCCAATGTGGTGAAACCCCGTCTCTACTAGAAATACAAAAATTAGCCATGCGGTGGTGGCACGCGCCTATAATCCCAGCTATGCGGGAGGCTAAAGCAGAGGACCACTTGAGCCTGCGAAGCGGAGGTTGCAGTGAGCCAAGATCCCACCACTGCACTCCAGCCTGGGCAACAGAGTAAGACGCTGTCTCAAAAAAACATTGTATGTTTTTAAACTATGATTTAAGGAGATGTGTATGGGTGCTGTTATGGAGGAAAATGTCTGTGTCTCCCCCTGTATTTGGAGATGGTGCCTTTATGGAGGTAACTAAGGTGAATTGAAGCCGAAAGAATGTGGCTGTAATCCAATGGGACTGGTGACCTTTTTTTTTTGAGACAGAATTGTGTTCCATCACCCGGGCTGGAGTGCAGGGCACGATCACGGCTCACTGCAGCCTCAACCTCCCGGGCCCAGGTGATCCCCCCACCTCAGCCTCTTGAGTAGCTAGGACTAGAGGTATGTCCTACCATGCCTGGCCAATTTGTTGTATTTTTTAGAGACAGGGTTTCACCATGTTACCCATGCTGCTCTCAAACTCTGGATTCAAGCAATCCACCCACCTCATCCTCCCAAAGTGCTGGGATTACAAGCATGAGCCACTGAGCCCCGACTTCCTTATAAAGGGAGGAGATACCAGGGATCTCTCTCCCTCCGTGTTCCATGAGATCACAGTGAAACACTGGCCCTATTTAAAGCAGGAAAGTAGGCTACACCAGAAACAGACCCCTGCCAGAACCTGGCTCTTGGTCTTTCTAGCCTCCAGAATGGTGAGAAGTCAACAGCTGTTATCTAAGCCATGCAGCCGGTGGTATTTTGTTATGGCATTCCTGACAAACGGAGACAGGTCCCAGGTTGACGAGGGGTGGACCTTGATGGTCACGTTTATGTGTCAGCTTGGCTAGGCAAGATCCACAGTTATTCAGACACTGATCTAGATGTTGCCATGAAGGTTTGTTTTTTCTTTTCACCCTCTCAACCCAGCTTCTCCCGACTCTGGGAAGAACTAGGAAGGGAAGGCCCAGTGGAGGTACTTTCTAGATGTGATTAAAATCTATAATCAGTTGACTGTAAGTGGGAGAGATTATCCTTCTTGTTGTAGGTGGGCCTGATTCAATCAGCTGAATGTTTTAAAAAGCAGATCAGAGACTTCTCGGATGAAGAAATTTCACCTGTGGACATCAGCTTCAGCTTGTGCCTGATACTTCCCACCTTCCCTTCCTGATAGAATGGATTTTTCCTTTTTTTGAACCAGTGTCTCGCTCTGTCACCCAGGCTGGTGTGCTGTGGTGCAATCAGGGCTCACTGCAGCCTCAACCTCCCAGGCTCAAGTGATCCTCCTGCCTCAGCCTCCTAAGTAGCTGGGACCACAGGTGTGTGTCATCATGCATGGCTAATAATTTTTTGTTCAGGCGGAGTCTTGTTATGTTGCCCAGGCTGGTCTTGAACTCCTGGTCTCTGGGGATCCACCCACCTCAGCCTCCCAAAGTGCTGGGATTACGGGCCTGCCCCACTGTGGCTGGCCGGATTTGACTTGCCTAACCAGCCTACACAATCCTGTAAGCTGATTCCCTGCATACAAATATCTTAATATATATCTCCTACAGGATCTGTTTCTCTGCTTGATCCCTGACTGATACAAGCCCCGCCCTCTTCCCCAGCCACCCTTCTACTCACCAAGACTCAGTTCTTAGGTTCCTACTTGTCCCTCCCAGTTCCACCTCCTAGGCTCCGCCCCCAGATTCGAGCCCCGGCCCAACCCCACCCCTCCTTCCCCAAGCTCTGCTTCTGGGCCCTTACTTTTTCCATTACTTCCTAGGCTGTGCCCCAGCTCTGAGCCCCGCCCCTCCTCCCCACGTGGTCCACAGGCCTGGACCATTAGGCTCCGCCCCCGGAGCTGAGCCCCACCCCCTGCCCCGCCCCTAACCCCTTGGCTCTCACCATCGCACTTGAGGCCCTGGCGCACTAGGCCGAAGAGCATCTCCCCGCAGTGATCACAGAAGGCAGGCGCCCGGTAGGAGTGCACCGTGAGGGCGTGCGGGCGGATCTGGAAGTCCTCGAAGGTGGCCGAGGCTGTAGACGGCAAACAGGGGCAGATGCTTGAGCCGGGGTAGGCCAAAGCTTTTCCAGACCCCAGGTTGCCAGAGTTCTTACAGTCCTCCCAGACGCAAGGTTTGGTCCTTCCTTCCTTTATTATTTTGCTCTCATACTACATTCTGCCTGGGTTCAAATCCCAGCTCCACCCCTGGACAAAACACCTATATCCCTATGCCCACGGCAGGGACAGAGAGGGAATTGGGGAGCTGTTTAATGGGCAGGGAGCTTCAGTTTTGCAAGATGACAACAGTTCTGGAGCTGGGCTGCACAACACTGTGCATGAAGTTAACATGACTGAACTGTACGTTTAAAAGTGCTTAAAATGGTAATTTATTTTATTTTTATTTTTTGAGACGGAGTCTTGCTCTGTCACCCGGGCTGGAGTGCAGTAGTGCGATCTCGGCTCACCACAACCTCTGCCTCCCAGGTTCAAGCAATTCTCCTGCCTCAGCCTCCCAAGTAGCTGGGATTACAGGCACCCACCACCACGCCTGGCTATTTTTCTATTTTTAGTAGAGACGGGGGTTTCACTATGTTGGCCACGCTGGTCTCGAACTCCCAACCTCAAGTGATCCACCCGCCTCAGTCTCTCAAAGCGCTGGGATTACAGGTGTGAGCCACTGCACCTGGCCTAAAATGGTAACTCTCATGTATATTTTACCAAATTAAACATTTTTTAATTAAAAATACCACCACCAACAACAAAAAAACATGGATAGGCTGGGAGCAATCCCAGCACTTTGGGAGACTCAGGCGGGCAGATCACTTGAGGTCAGGAGTTCAAGATCAGCCTGGCCAACATGATGAAACCCCATCTCTACTAAAAATATAAAAATTAGCCGGGCCTGGTGGTGCATGCCTGTAACCCCAGCTACTCAGGAGGCTGAGGCAGGAGAATCACTTGAATTTGGGAGGCAGAGGCTGCAGTGAGCCAAGATCATGCCACTGCACTCCAGTCTGGGTGACAGAGCCAGATTCTGTCTCAAAAAAAATACAAAAAATTAGCCCGGTGTGGTGGTGCACACTTGCAGTCCATACACTTGGGAGGCTGAGGTGGGAGAATTGCTTCAGTCTGGGAGGTCGAGCCTGCAGTGAGTGGTGGCCATGCCACTGCATTCCAGCCTGGGTGACAGAGCAAGACCTTGCCTGAAAACAAAATAACAGGCCGGGAGTGGTGGCTCATACCTGTAATCCCAGCACTTTGGGAGGCCGAGGCGGTAGGATCACTTGAGATCAGGAGTTCAAGACCAGCCTGGCCAACACAGTGAAACCCCATCTCTACTAAAAATACAAAAATTAGCTGCATGTGGTAGCAGATGCCTGTAATCCCAGCTACTCAGGAGGCTGGGGAGAAGAACCTTGAACCCGGGAGGCCAAGGTTGCAACAAGCTGAGTTTGCGCCACTGCACGCCAGCCTGGGAGACAGAGCGAGACTCCATCTTAAAAAAATAAATAAAAATAACAAAAACAAAACAAAACTCAGGTTTAGGGGAGGGACAGGATGAAGATAAAAATTCAAGCTTATAATATGAAAGAGTGCTTAAAGCCTGAACAAGGTCATTAAAGGTGTCAATCCAGACTTTTTTTTTTTTTTTTTTTTTTGAGTTTCACTCTTATCGTCCAGGCTGGAGTGCAATGACACCATCTTGGCTAACCACAACCACAACCTCCTGGGTTCAAGCAATTCTCCTGCTTCACCCTCCCAAGTAGCTGGGACTACAGGCATGCGCCAGGACGCCCAGCTAATTTTGTCTTTTTATGGTTTCGTTTTTTTTTTTTTTTTTTTTTTTGAGACAGTTTCGCTCTTGTTGCCCAGGCTGGAATGCAATGGCGTGATCTTGGTTCACTACAACCTCCGCCACCATGCTCGGCTACTTTTATATTTTTAGTAAAGATGGGTTTCCTCCATGTTGGTCAGGCTGATCTCGAACTCCCGACCTCAGGTGATCCACCCACCTTGGCCTCCCAAAGTGCTGCGATTACAGGCATGAGCCACCATGCCCAGCCTGTAAATCCAGACTTCTAACTGTCAATCATTCACTGAGCCGGTTTCACTGAGCACAGCAGTACGCAGGAACAGCAGGGAATACATCCATGAAAAAGGCAGGTGCCCCACCCTCAAGTGGGTCCAAGGGCCATAGACCAGTCTAAGGTGCTGAAAGCATGCCCGTCTGTACTACGAGAATGGTGAGTGGGTGAACTGGCTTCTGGCTGTGTCTTAGAAAATCACCTGAGAGGGCTTTTGAAAATGCCAACATGCAGGTCTCCCCTCACTTTGCAGAGATTCTGATTTAATTTAGCATTTCCACAGGGGGGGCACTGGCATTGTAACTTTTTTTTTTTTTTGCTACTTTTTTTCTTTTTGAGACAGGGTCTCTCTCTCTCCAGCCCAGGCTGGAATACAGGGACATGATCATGGCTCACTGCAGCCTCAGCCTCAAACTCCTAGGCTCAAGAAATCCTCCTGCCTCAGCCTCCCGAGTAGCTGGGACTACAGACACGTGCCACCTTGTCTGGCTAATTTTTTTTGTTGTTTTTGGTAGAAACAGGGTCTCCCAATGTTGCCCAAGCTGGTCTCAAACTCCTGGGCTCCAGCGATCCTCCCACCTCGGCCTCCCAAACTGCTGGGATTACAGGTGTGAGCCATTGCAACTGGCCCATGTTTTACTATTATATTAAAGTTGAACACAATCAGTTATGGAGCGAACTCCTTGTTCTCCTCTTTTCTCTCTTCTCACTACTGCAATTGACTAGTCTTATAAATAAATAAATAAGCATAACATATGTCCAGAAAAGAACACACATCACAAGTGCACAGCTCAATGAATTTTCAAACTGTACAAACCATGTCACTAACATCCTGATCCATATATGGAAGTTCAGACCAGTCCCTAAAAAGCCCCTTTACAATCCCACTCAGTAACCAACTTCCCCAAAGCCCCTCACCCTCCTTTTTTTTTTAAGAGAGGGAGAGAGAGAGATGGAGTCTCACTATGTTGCCCAGGCTGATGAACTCCTGGGCTCAAGCGATCCTCCCAGCTCCAGCTCAGCCTCCCAAAGTGCTGGACTCACAGGCGTGAGCCACTGCACCCAGCCTCTCCTGACTACTAACTCCAGAGAGACATTGCACCTGTCTTTTTCGTGCTTCACAGGAAATCATACGGTTTGTAGTCTGGCATCCAGTTTCTCTGGCAGCGCTATGTTTGTGAGACGCGTGTAAGCTGCTGTGGCTCCTTCATGCTCAGTGCTGTGTGAAGGCTGCAGCGTGAATGCACCACAATGCATTCAGCCATTCAGGAGTGGTAGGTGGGAAAGGCTCCCCGAGATGAGTCTAATTTGCAGAACTACTGGCCTCGAACTTCCAGGACGTTTCTCATCCCAACACCTGGCTACCCTCTCCTCCTCCAGATATCCCGCCCCCGCCGGAGGCCCCGCCCCCAGGCCGGCCACCGCCTCTCACCCGACAGCACCACCTCCACCAGGTCGCCCTCCTGGATGTCTCCGGCCGAGCGCACCAGCTGCAGGAGGTTGGCCGACGTGGGGTCATGTTTGAAAAGCAGGATCTTGTCGTAAAGGCCGTAGAAGCCACACTCAGGGAACTGAGGGGTGGGAGAGGGATGTGGCGAAGGAAAGGCTCAGAGCCGCCTTCAGCAGCGGGCGGACTGTGACCCACCCAGGGCAGGGCCGGCTGCTTCCCCCGGAAACTCAGAGACCCCGCAGGCCCTCGCTTCCTGCCCGTCCCCTCCCGACCCTAGCGCGAGCCGGGCAGGATGCCAGCACCCCAAGTGTGCGGGGAGGGGGCGCCGGCGTGGGTTTGGTGGCTGGACTGGGGAGCTGGGGTGGGAGGTAGTGTGGCTCCGGGAGCGTGGACACCTCGAATTTTCCGGAACCTGGTGGGGGCCGGGGGGGTGAGGCTGAATGAACACCTCCTCCGCTGCGCCCCCCACCCAGGCTCACACACCCGCCCCCCAGCTTCCTTCCTGGATCTGTCTATTGTTGTCCCAGTTACCTGGCTCGAGGCCCAGCAATGGGGCAGGGCGAGCTGGAAAGAGGACTTTTCGAGCCTC
>PVKV010039964.1:0-12629 GCA_004027835.1 Alouatta palliata | reverse complement strand
ATGACACCGGGCACATCCCAGAGTGCATTTGCTCATAAGAGGCCGAGTTAAGCGGCACCAGCAGAGCCTGGGAATGCAGGTGCTGTCGAGTGCCCAGAGCCCCCATATCTATAAGGTGTATGTCTTTTTATGACAGCTCTAGCCCTTGCACCTGCTTCTGTTTTATTTCTCATGTACTAGTTTAACTTTTAACTTTTTGCTTACTCTGCTTCTGTGAAAAAACTTGTTTCAGCTACGTTACCCCCTCCCTTTTCAAACTGGGGTATAAAACACACCCAGACTCTTTCTTCGGGGTTGAGAGAATTTTGGATTTTAGCCATGTCCTGGATGCCAGCTAAAACAAAGGACTCACAATTCAATCTCAGTGTGTGGCGCATTCCTTAACCCACTGGGATATAACATTACCTCTACAGACACACTGGACAGCTCTGCTGGGGACCTGATCCTCAGCGTCCCTAACCCCCTCCAGATATACCGGTGGCCTAGGGGAGGTCCTCAAAGGCCGGTGGGACATGCACCTCAGTCAGCCTCCAGGCTCTTGACACTTTTGCCAGAAGGAATTTAAGACAAATCAGAAAGTCATAAATGTAGGGAGATTGCTTGCAGCACTAAAGGACACACTCAAGAAGGGGAATGTGGGGGTCGTCAAGGGAGTGTCTCATACCCTAGGAGGTTTGAGGCTGACCTTTGTGGGCTTCTTTTTTATTTTATTTTCTTCTTCTTTTTTATTTTTATTTTTATAGACGGGGTTTCACCATGTTGGCCTTGAGGGGCTCAAGCAGGGGAACATTGGGGCTAGGAGCCCACTGGGTGGAGGCTGAGGTCTCAGCAGGAAATGGCGAGACACAGGGCGCTGGCTGGCAGGGAGACAGCTCAGGCAGACCTAGAGCTTCCTCAGGGCAGCTGGACTCTCCTGGACACCTTCACACACCCTGATACCTGGGCCCCGCCCCCTGAGGGCACTTCCACTGGTCTGCACCATGGCCCAGGCCCTGGGATTTTGCACAGCTCTGCAGGTGAATGAAAGGTGAGGCCAGGCTGGGGAACCACCGCACTAGACGCAGACCTGGTTTTCAGGCCCAGCTCCACCACCGAATGGCTTTGTGAGTGTCGGCAAGTCACTCAGCCTCCCTAGGCCTCAGTGACTTCCCTGAAAGTGAGAATTCTGCACACGGTGTTGTGATGGTGTTAAGGGTGTGGGCCTGGCTCTGGCCCCTGACACAGGAACATGGAGCTGATCCAGGACGGCCTCCGCCAGCAACTGGAGTACATGAAGGGGATCCGGCTCATCAAGAGCTTTGTGGAGGCACTGGGGCCCCTGGAGAGCTTCCAGGCCCGGCCCGATAACCTGCTCTTAAGCACCTACCCCAAGTCCGGTAGGTGAGGAGAGCCACGCACCCTCTCCCACGTGGCAGCCCCTACCTTGGCCAGTCAGGTCCTGCCCTCAAACTGCTCACCTCCCGTCTCCCTCCCTGTCCCTCCCTTTCCAGGCACCACTTGGGTGAGCCAGATACTGGACATGATCTACCAGAATGCTGACCTGGACAAGTGTCACCGGGCTCCCATCCTCAGGTGGGTGCCTTTCCTTGAGTTCAAAGGCCCAGGGCTTCCCTCAGGTGTGTGACTGGGTGCTGGGTGGAAGCAGAGTGGAGGAAGACAGCTGGGGCTTCAGCTCACCAGATCTTCACTGACCCACCGCTGAGGGCTAGAGGCTCTGAAAAACACACCGCTCCCACATCTCCTGAAGACGCACCTGCCCCTGGCTCTGGACCCCAAAACCTGTTGGATCAGAAGGTCAAGGTGAGGCCGGGCACAGTGATTCACACCCTCAATCCCAGCACTTTGGGAGGCTGAGGTGGGATGATCACCTGAGCCGAAGAGTTCAAGACTGCAGTGAGATATTGATCACACCACCGCACTCCAGACTGGGTGATAGAGAAACCCTATCTGAGAAAAAGATGAAGAATAAAAAGAGGGGCCGGCAGGCATGGTAGCTAACACGTGTATTTCCAGCACTTGGAGGGCCGAGGCTGGCGGATACCTGAAGTCAGGAGTTCGAGACCATCCTGACCAACATGTCGAAACTCCATCTTTACTAAAAATACAAAATAATAATAATAATAATAATGGTCGGGTGTGGTGTCTCATGCCTGTAATCCTAGCACTTTGGGAGGTCGAGGTGAGTGGATCACATGAGGTCAGGAGTTCAAGACCAGCCTGGCCATCATGGTGAAACCCCATCTTTAAAAATAAAAATAAATATAATAATAATAATAACCTGCCTGGTGGTGGGCACCTGTAATCTCAGCTACTTGGGGATGACCGTACTTCTGGCCATTGCTGAGCACAGCAGGACCTGCCTTTTCCCTTGGACTAGAAGGTTCTTCTCTACACCATTTGTCTTGATAACCTGCCGCCTCCACAGGGAGGTCTTCCCTGTCTCCCGATTTAAAATTGCAGCTCTGAGAAGCCTGGCATGGTGGCATATGCCTGTAGTCCCAGCTACTAGGGAGACTGGGATGGGAGGATCGCTTGAGCGCAGGAGTTGGAGGCTGATGTGAGCTATGATTGCTCCATTGCACTTCAGCCTGGGTGAAAGATCAGGACCCTGTCTCTAAAAAAATAAAATACAAGCCGGATGCAGTGGCTCACACCTGTAATCTCAGCACTTTGGGAGGCTGAAGCGGTCCTGTCACCTGAGGTCTGGAGTTCGAGACCAGCCTGACCAACATGGAGAAATTTCATCTCTAAAAAATTGTTTTTAAATAAATAAATTTAAAAACATAAATAAAAATACAATAACATTGCAGCTCTTTCTAACAGATGATGGTCCTCGATTTACTGAGCTCTCAGAAAATGTGAATGAGTAGAGGACAAGCCCCGCAGAGATTCAGTAACCTGCT
This sequence comes from Alouatta palliata, assembly GCA_004027835.1. Taxonomy (NCBI): domain Eukaryota; kingdom Metazoa; phylum Chordata; class Mammalia; order Primates; family Atelidae; genus Alouatta; species Alouatta palliata. Next base: position 9,726 of record PVKV010039964.1, on the reverse strand, counting down.
GGGGTGTGAGGAAGTTCAGCTCTGGCTGCAGCAGTGAGGCTGTGACTCAATCAGTCACTGCTGATACTTGCAGGACACTGGCCAACTTAGTGTCTGAGGGCAAGGATTTTAACCCCCATCTCCATTTCTTCATCTCTAAGATGTGAATAACAGTCACCCCTGCCTCACAGGATCGAGCTGTGGAACCCTCTTCCCACCTCCTTTCTGTGCCACCCCCTGCGGGTTCGGGGCTTTTCGGTGGAGTACAATACAAAGTCTGAATCTAGGGTGCCTTCTGGTGGCTGCTGAGGGTGGGGGCGGAGCTAGTAGCCCGTGCACCTGGCAGTCAAGGGGCTTCCAGAGGAGGGTGAAGGGGCCCCTGGCCCTAGCTTGCGAGCAGCCTCTCCTCTGCCTGAAAGTCCCATGCCTCAGTTTTCCCCCACTCCCTCCTGCCTACTTGCCTCTGAACTCACGCAATTCTTGGAAGGCTTGGGAGACTCACCTCTACTCAGATGATTACCTGTCTCGTACCCAGCTTGACCTTGGGTTTTAAATAGGACAAAGAAGGAGGAGGAGGGGGATACCCTCCTTCCACAGGGCCCCGTGGCTTCCAAGCCTCAGCCTCCTCTGGCCTCTGTCTGGAGAGCCTCCTTCAAACCCAGGGAAAGAAAAGCACTTGCCAGGGGCTGCTGTTCTTCTAGGATATGCTACTGATGCTCTGTAAGTTCCCTGGAGAGCGATGTAGCTGGGACTCACTTCCAGGGCAAGTGTCCTTCTTCTTTCTTGATCTATGAGTCCATGCTGTGCTCCACCCCCGCCCCTTGACTCTGTGCACACACATTACTCCAGACTGGCCCTGTGTTCAGAGCCTGGACTGCCTGGGCCGCTGAGGGCTTGTGTGTGGGCTGCACCGGACTAGAAGCATTGGCACCTTCAAGGTTTCCCTGGAAAACATGACCTGCCCCTTTTCTGCCTAGCTAGTACCCATTTTTCCCCACTCACAGGCTCACTTCCCTTGCCTGGGTCGATTAGAAAAAGTTTATCTGTTGGCCTGCCCTGCAGGGTTGTGTTCAGCTGGCAGGTCAGGAGCCTGGTGACAGCTCAAAAAATAAAAAACGGGCGGGGCTCGGTGGCTCACAGCTGTAATCCCAGCAGTTTGGGAGGCTGAGACAGGAAAATCACCTGAGGTTAGGAGCTAGACAGCAGCCTGACCAACATGGTGAAACCCCATCTACTAAACAAAAATTAGCCATGCATGGTGGCATGCAGTTGTAATCCCAGCCACTCGAGAGTGAGGCAGGAGAATTGCTTGAACCTGGGAGGCGGAGGTTGCAGTGAGCCGAGATCGCACCACTACACCACAGCCTGGGCAACACAGCAAGACACCGTCTCAACAAAAAAAATACAAATAGAATAAAATAAAATAAAAATAAAATAAAATATATCTATATGTTTGGTTCTTTTGTCTTTCATTCTTCTGTTTCCTAATCACAACTAAACACTAAACTCACATCTTGGCTTTGGAGATCACTCAGCTTGACTGCAGCTGTGGTGCTAGGGAGGGTAGTGGAGAAGCTCCCCCACCCTAAACCCCACCCCTTCCTTCCTGGAGCAAACCCAACTCTGGTCCTGACTCCGGATCCCTCCCACATTCGACCTACAACACCTTCCCAAACAGCAGCTGTTCACTCCCCACACTCAGCCACTGCGGGAATGGAGGGCAGGAAGCCAGGGTCTGGAGAACTCCGGTGAGTACCAGAGTGGAATGGCCCAGGACGCCCTCACCCTGCTCAGCTTCTGGCTCCAACATTCCAGAAGCTGAGGCCTCTCTGCCATACTGGCTGTTTCCCATGGATATCCAGTTTCACTAGGGGAACTGCAGCCTGCCTACCCTTCCTTTTTTTTTTTTTTTTCTTGTTTTTTTGAGATGGATCTTGGCTCTGACACCCAGAATGGAGTGCAGTGGTCAAATTGTAGCTCACTGCAGCCTCAAAACCCTGGGCTCACTTGATCATCATGCCTCAAGCTCCCAAGTACCTGAGTGTACAGGAGAGAGCAACCAGGCCCAGCAAAATTTTTTTTGGTTTTCTTTTTTTTTTTGAGGCTGAGTTTTCTTCATGTTGCCCAGGCTGGAGTGCAATGTCGCAATCTTGGCTCACCACAACCTCCGCTTCCTGGGTTAAAGCGATTCTCCTGCCTCAGCCTCCCGAGTAGCTGGGATTACAGGACAGGCGCTGGCCACTACGTCCACCTAATTTTGTGTTTTTAGTAGAGACGGGGTTCCTCCATATTGGTTAGGCTGGTCTCAAACACCCGACCTCAGGTGATCCACCCACCTGGGCCTCCCAAAGTGCTAGGATTACGGTTGTGAGCCACTGTGCCCAGCTTGCCCAACTAATTTTTAAATATATTTTTTCTAGAGATGGGGTCCTGCTCTATTGCCCAGGTTGATCTCAAAGTCCAAGGCTCAAGTGATCTTTCCCCCTTAGGCTCCCAGAGCTCTGGGATTATAAGCATGAGTCACCCTGTCTCATCCTCCTTCTGTTGAGTCATGCAAATTTTGTTTATTCCCACACCAGGCTCTGGGTCCCAATACCAGCTAGTTGCTCAATGGGTCATGTTTGTCTTGGAGCCCAGATGGACTGTGGCTAGGCAAACGGATCACAGGCCTGGCCGGCCTGGGAGGTTTCCATGTGTGAGGGGCCTTGAGGGGCTGAAGCAGGGGAGCATCGGGGAGAGGAGCCCACCTGGGAGGAGGCTGGGGTCTCAGCAGGAAATGGTGAGACACAGGGCGCTGGCTGGCAGGGAGACAGCACACGCAGGCCTAGAGCTTCCTCAGGGCAGCTGGACTCTCCTGGACACCTTCACACACCCTGGTACCTGGGCCCCGCCCTGTGAGGGCACTTCCACTGGTCTGCACCATGGCCCAGGCCCTGGGATTTTGCACAGCTCTGCAGGTGAATGAAAGGTACAGCCAGGCTGAGGAACCACCGCACTAGACGCAGACCTAGTTTTCAGCCCAGCCCCGCCACTGACTGGCTTTGTGAGCGCAGGCAAGTCACTCAGCCTCCCCAGGTCTCAGTGACTTCCCTGAAAGTGAGAATTCTGCACACGATGTTGTGATGGTGTTAAGGGTGCGGGCCTGGCTCTGGCCCCTGACACAGGAACATGGAGCTGATCCAGGACACCCTCCGCCTGCCTCTGGAGTACGTGAAGGGGGTCCCGCTCATCAAGAGCTTTGTGGAGGCACTGGGGCCCCTGGAGAGCTTCCAGGTCCGGCCCAATGACCTGCTCATAAGCACCTACCCCAAGTCCGGTACGTGAGGAGGGTCACACTCCCTCTCCCACGTGGCAGCCCCCACTGTGGCCAGTCAGGTCCTGCCCTCAACCTGCTCACCACCCATCTCCCTCCCTGTTCCTCCCTCTCCAGGCACCACCTGGGTGAGCCAGATACTGGACATGATCTACCAGAATGGTGACTTGGAGAAGTGTCACCGGGCTCCCATTTTCAGGCGGGTGCCCTTCCTTGAGTTCAAAGCCCCAGGGTTTCCCTCAGGTGTGTGACTGGGACCTGTGGGTAAGGGGAGTGGAAGAAGACAGGGCTGAGGCTTCAGCTCACCAGACCTTCCCTGACCCACTGCTCAGGGCTGGAGACTCTGCAAGACACACCGGCCCCACGGCTCATCAAGACGCACCTGCCCCTGGCCCTGCTCCCCCAGACTCTGTTGGATCAGAAGGTCAAAGTGAGGCCGGGCACAGTGGCTTACACCTGTCAGCCCAGCACTTTGGGAGTCCAAGGCAGGAGGCTCACTTGCAACCAGGAGTTGGAAGACAGCATGGGCAACATAGGGATGCAGTCTCTTTCAATTAAGAAAAAGAAAAGGCAGGTGTGGTAGCATGTGCCTGTGGTATCGGCTTCCAGGGACACTGATGTGGGAGGATCGCTAGAGCCGAGAAGTTTGAGGCTGCAGTGAGCCATGATCACACCACTGCACTCCAGCCTGTGTGACTGAGATACCAACTCAAAGAAAGAAAAAAAAAATAAAAGAAAAGAATATAAAAGGTCCAGATGCTGGGCATGGCAATCCAGGGAAGGAGGCTCCACACAGCTCAGCTTTGGTTTTGTTCTTCTGGGAAGGTTGCCCCACATCCTTCAGTTTGTCTCATCTTCAGCGAGGATACCGTCTCCCTCTTGCTCTGGCAAGGGTCTGCTGACCAGAAACATGAGACTCTTCAGTGTCTGCCTCAGAAAGGCAGCGAATGGGTGCTCACAGGCCAGCAGAGGAGGGGGCTGGGGGGGACCAGGCATGCCTTGCTGCAGATTGAGATGTGAAGGCATTGATGCAGTTGATATTAGTATAGAATATGGATCCAGGGACCAGGCCAGACTTTGACATCTGAGCAGGGTTCAGATCCCCGCTTGGACCCACCTGTGCTGTGAGATCTCAGGCAAGTCAGCATCTAAGCCTCTGGTTCCTCCTTTGCCAAACCAAGAGATGAGCTGGCCTGGGGCGGGCCATGTGATGGCGCCGGGCCGGGTCCTCTGCCCCTGCAGGTGGTCTACATTGCCTGGAACGCAAAGGACGTGGCCGTCTCCTACTACCACTTCTACCAGATGGCCAAGGTGCACCCAGACCCTGGGACCTGGGACAGCTTCCTGGAGAAGTTCATGGCCGGAGAAGGTGGGCTGACTGGAGGAAGGAGGGTGTGGAGCCGAGGGGTGGTGGCTACAACACACAGCAACCCTGTGTCGGTGCCCCCCGCCCACTTCTCCAGTGTCCTACGGGTCCTGGTACCAGCACGTGCAGGAGTGGTGGGAGCTGAGCCGCACACACCCTGTTCTCTACCTGTTCTATGAAGACATGAAGAAGGTGAGACTGCCTGTGCTGGTGCCCTCCATGTGACACCTGGGGGCAGGCACCTCACAGGGACCCACCAAGGCCACCGAGACCCCTCTCCAGGCAGCCCCACAGCAGGCCCGGATTCCCCATCCCCAGAAGCTCAGGTCGGAGGATCACTTGAGCCCAGGAGTTCAAAACCAACCTGCCTCAGCTCCACCTGGCAGCAGGCCCCACACAGCTCTCATCTCCTGTGCCTGAGTCAGCTGCACGGGTGGCCATGGATCAGATACTTAGTCCTCTTGCTTCTCCCTGCCAAAGGGTGTGCCAGCCCGGAGCCACAGTCATGAAAACACGCCGTCCCTATCGTCACCCATAGGAGCCAGGGATCACAGGGCAGAAAGCAATTGATTTTACCCCAGGGAAAAGGGCCCCAGGGATTGAGGAGCTGGCTCTGGAGGGTTTCTAGTAGAAGTGGACAGATTCCCTCTGAGATTAGAGAGGGAGACCCCTCTTATTTTCTTGAATGAGCAATCCCAGGCTCCACTGAGGAGCCCTCTGCTGCTCAGAACCCCAAAAGGGAGATTCAGAAGATCCTGGAGTTTGTGGGGCGCTCCCTGCCGGAGGAGACCGTGGACCTCATGGTTCAGCACACATCGTTTGAGGAGATGAAGAAGAACCCCATGACCAACTACACCGTCGTTCCCCCGGAGGTCATGGACCACAGCATCTCCCCCTTCATGAGGAGAGGTGGGCACCGGCCAGCACGGGGGTTTGGGGAGGGTGGGAGCAGCAGCTGGAGCCTCCCTATAGGCACTCGGGGCCACCCCTGGGATGAGACTCCTCCAGCTTGGCTCACTGCCTTCCTCCCCCAGGCATAGCTGGGGACTGGAAAACCACCTTCACCGTGGCGCAGAATGAGCGCTTCGAGGAGGACTATGCAGAGAAGATGGCAGGCTGCAGCCTCAGCTTCCGCTTCCAGCTGTGACAGGGGCTCCCGGGGTCACTGCAGAGGGAGTGTGCGAGTCATGCCTGACCAAGGGGCTCAAGAATAAAATATGAATTGTGGGCCAGGAATAGTAGTTCATGTCTGTAATCCCAGCAATTTGGGAGATTGAGGTAGGAGGATCACTTGAGCCATGAGTTCAAGACCAACCTGGGCAACATAGTGAGATTCTGTTGCAAAAAATAATAAAATAAAATCAATTTTTAAAAAGAGAATAAAATATGATTTGTGGGTCAGGCAGGGTGGCTCATGCCTGTAATTCCAGCAATTTGAGAAGTTGAGATCAGAGGATAACTGGAAGACAGGAGTTTGGGACCAGCCTGGTCAATGTTACAAGATGCCATCCCTACAAATTTGAGAAAATTATCCTCATGTGGTGGTGAGCACCTGCAGTCCCAGGTCCTTGGCAAATTAAGGCAGGAGGATCCCCTGAGCCAGGGAGGTTGTGGCCGCAGTCAGCGGTGATTAAGCCAATCCACTCAAGCCTGGGGAACAGAGCGAACCCTGCCTGAGAAATAAATAAAATGCAATTTAATTAAAATAAATTATGATTCCTGACCAGCGTGGCCAACATGGCAAAACCCTGTCACTACTAAAAATACAAAATTAGCCAGGCTTGGTGGTGCACGCCTGTAATCCCAGCTACTTGGGAGGCTGAGACACGAAAATCGCTTGAACCCGGGAGGTGGAGGTTGCAGTGAGTTGAGATCATGCACTCAAGCCTGGGCGACAGAGCAAGACTCCGTCTGAGAATAAATGAATAAATAAATACAACAGTTTAAACACAAGACACACAGCAGAGGAAGCGCAGCATAGAGTCACTTACTGCAAAAGACAAACAGTATTTTGAAAGTGCAAAATGGGCAATATACCTTGGCGAGTTCAGAACAGGCTGCTCGTGGCGGTGAGACAGTGTTGATTACTGCAGGAAAAACCCCCTTGTTGGGAGTCTTCCACAATTGTTCATAAGGGTGGGGAGAGGAGTCACTAGTAAGCATGTTCTGGGTGGCTCTGGGTGCACATGGGCATTTCCTGTGCATGCTTGTTCTTAGGATGCATGTCTCATTAGCATTTTAAGACTCCACCCAGAGGTGTGGGTTTTACTATTAAAATGAGCAAAGGGTCAGTTTGAGGACAGGTAAAATCCAAATGCACATGTTCTCAGAAGGGGAAGTCCCTACTGGAGATAGCTTTGCTTGAATGAGCTCAGTGACCAGGCGAATGCTAAGGCTTACTATGTTGGCTATGGGGTCACCAGGGTGGCAGCATCCCCAGAACGTAGCTGTCTCCTTCACGGCCTATCCTGCCTCACCCGGGCTCCATGCCCTGGCCTGGCCCAAACAAGCTCTTGGAGTCTGTCTCGGGCTTCGCCTACCACTGCGGCAGCTGGATGACCTAAACCAGCTCAGGGTGTGTCTCCTGGTGGTAGAGGGGCTTGTGTCAACCTGTGGCCAGCTACGGAAGCTCCTTCCCAGGTGTTAGGCCGCCCCCCAGGCTCTGTGCCCTGCCCTGGCCTGGACACTCACTCTTTGCCCTCTTCATCGATGTCATTTACCTCATACCTGCAGACAAAAGGAAGAAAACGCTAGATGCAGCCAGGGTCGCCGTCCCTGTCAGGAAGTGAAGAGGACATGGACAGCCCAAGAACTGGGTGCTCCACGCACAGCAATCCCGGCCCACAGCACCCTCTGGGGAGCTTTTCTCTTGCTGCAGAGCCAAACTCCAGGCAGGTGCGGTGACCAGAGAGCATTCGTGGGGCTGATGTCACTCACCTGTTGGTGGCGTGGCTGTAACTGATCACCTCGGCCAGGATCCACTGCTCGTCCCCATCCACAGCCTTCACCCGGGCAGCCACCTTGTCTCCAGGTCTGGTCACGTAGTCCGGAGGTGGCGATGGCCCCACAGAGGGGCTGGGGCCTGTGAGTGGAACAAAGGATCAGTCCCAGCCCCTGGGCACCAGTCCCTCCCTCGAAGCTGCTGCCCTCACTTATCACCAGGCTTCCCGACCCACAGGGGCAGGGTGATGGCCGACTGCTGCAGCAGGGTCACCAGCACCCGTCTTCGAATGGTGTTCCGGAGCAGCTCTGAGTCATTGTAGAGACCCAGGATCTTGGCCGCTGTGGGAAAGAAGGAAGAAAACCCTGATGCCACAGGGGCAGGTGCCGGCCCTAACCCCCCCTGCCTGCTGCAGTGACCTGTTGGAGGAATCCCTGAGAGCCCTAGCTCCCACGTGAGCCGGAGAGCCCAGCAGGGCTGTGGACCCATCTGCCAGGTGTCCTAGAGGGGCTGCTGCGCTCAACTACAGATGGGTGATGTGGACAGCACAGTGGGAACCCAGGGGGAGGAACCAGAGAGGGACAAACAGGGTTCGGAGATGCAGGTCAGGTTCTCTTCTTGATGTCGGTGCTGACACAGAAGAGTGTTTAAGAAAAAATTTCCAAAACTTCGAAGGGTCCCGGTGAGGCCGAGGTGCTTCTTCCGCCTTTACCTGCTCTACTGCCTGAACCCCTCTGCACCAGGATGGAGTCTCCGTGGGGTTCACTGTCCACCCTGCTTGTCGGGTCCAGCCACATAATGGGGGCTGCACAGAAGGCAGGACCCAGGCCGGGCGCAGTGACTTACGTCGGTAATCCCAGCAGTTTGGGAGGCCAATGCGGTCGGATCACTTGAGGTCAGAAGTTCGAGATCAGCCTGGCTAACATAGTGAAACCCCGTCTCTACTAAAAATAAAGCTAGGGTGCTTTATTGATCTCATTAGTCTCTCCCACCCCAACCTTTGTACTAAACTGCCCAAGGGCCACTCTTGTCACTGCTGGAGAACAAAGTCCCGCACAGAGCTGATGGCCAATAAATAGTTAATAAAATAATGGATGATGGGCCAGCTTCTACTGAGCTCCTGATAATTGTGAGTGAGTGGAGGACTAGCCCTGCAGAGATTCAGTGTCCTGCTGGGTGTTGCTGAGCTGTTACCAAGCTCAAGTCTGGCTGCAGTGTCCAGGCTGTGACTCAATCAGTCACTGCTGATGCTCACGGGACCTTCCCACCTTGGTCCCAAGGGGCAAGGATTTTAACCCCCCACCTCCGTTTCCTCATCTGTAAAATGCAAATATGGAGAAGTGTAATGCCCGGAACAGTGCCTGCTGCACAGAGGGGCTTGCTGTGAGCTCCCTCTCCCTCCTTGCCTCTTACCTGCTTGCTGCCTGGGACCGGATGAACAGGGGCCTTTGTGTTGCCCCAACCCTGGCTGCCCGCCAAGGGCCCAGGTGATCTGCCTGGCAGAGAAGTCCCTTCGGGAAGAATCAGCACAACTTCTGCCCCTAGAGGACCGATGCCTAGGTGAGTGCAGTCTCCCAGTGCCAGCCTGGTCCATCTCTAGAAAGAGGGTGCCCAGTTGTATAATCCAGGCCTGGGGGGCTGAGTTCTCATCTTGATATTCAGGGCCCAGCCTGGAGGGGGCTTCTGATGCCTGACTGTATCTCTCTGGCCCCATGCCTTGGTAGCTGCTTGGGTGACCTGGTCTGGCTGTGCAAATGGGTACAGAGAGAAATAGTAGAAGACTCAGAATTAGAAGATATGAGTAGGCTTTGGCCCTGGCCTCCCCACCCCACTCCCTGCCCTGGGCTGCCTGTGACCAACCTTGCCGTGATAACCTGCTTTTTGTTAGCTTAAACTCTCTCTCTTTCTTAGCTGAGAGCTGTTCAGGCCTCATGTTAGCGTCTTGAGCTGGACAGACTCCATCTTAGCTTCTTCATTTAGTTATTCCCCTGATTAGTGTGTAACTGTAGTACGTAGCTGGGGCAGGATGACACCGGGCACATCCCAGAGTGCATTTGCTCATAAGAGGCCGAGTTAAGCGGCACCAGCAGAGCCTGGGAATGCAGGTGCTGTCGAGTGCCCAGAGCC
>PVKV010039963.1:0-12629 GCA_004027835.1 Alouatta palliata | reverse complement strand
TTGCAGTAGAAGTTCTGGACAAATATTTTACAGAGAAATGTGAAGATGAACATTCCTTCTTAAAGAGAAAAAATAGAGCATGTATTAAGGATGATGCTAGTAATAAGGTTAAGAAAAATCTGTTTTCAACACTTCTGCCAATGCTTCTGAATTATGAGCAACAACACAGCAGCTACTTCAGAACTCTCTGTCTTGAAATTCTTTCAGCTCCATTATAATTTGTACTGCACCAGCATCATATTATCTTCTAAAGGATTCATCTGTCTTGATGAAAGAACAAATAATCTCGTGTTTGAAAAAAGGGCATGTTTTAATCAAAGTTGAATATTCACATTTTAAGGCAATAGTAGCAATGAGAACACAAAATAGTGTAAGTTTCTGCTGGACATCCCAGGAATTTAGCAAACTGCCACTATCATTCTCATAAATTTTGTTTCCAAAGCATCCCCAGCCCAGTTCCCAATGACTACCCTGAGGGCTGCCTTATGAATGGCAACCAAATTGGGAAGGACATTGAATTAGTCCATTTTCACACCGCTATAAAGAACTATTATACCTAAGACTGGGTAATTTATATAAGAAAGAGATTTCATTGACCCACAGTTCTGCATGGCTGGGGAGGCCTCAGGAAACTTACAATCATAGCAGAAGGCAAAGAGGAAGCAATACATGTCTTACATGGTCCCAGGAGAAAGAGTGGGCGGGGGGAGGTGCCACACTTTTAAACCATCATATCTCATGAGAATTCACTCATTATCACAAAAACAGCATGGAGGAAGCTTCCCATTATCCAATCACCTTTTAATAGGTCCCTCCCTCAACATGTGGGGATTACAGTTCAGGATGAGATTTGGGTGAGGAAACAGAGCCAAACCATATCATTCTACCCTTTGCCTCTTTCCAATCTCATGTCTTTCTTGAATTTCCAAACATGATCATGACTTCCCAACAGTCCCTGAAAGTCAACTCATTTCAACTTTAACCCCAAATCCAAGTCCAAAGTCTCATCTGGGACAAAGCAAGCTCCTTCCACCTATGAGCCTGTAAAATCAAAAACATGTTAGTTATTTTGAAGAAACAATAGGCGTACAGGCATTGGGTAAATGTTCATGTTCCAAATAGGAGAAATTGGCCAAAACAAAAGGGCTACAGGCCCCATGCAAGTTCAAAACCCAGCAGCATAGTAATTAAATCTTAAAGCTTCAATGTTATCTCCTTTGACCCCATGTCTCATATCCAGGGCACACTAATGCAAGAGGTGGGCTCCTCAGGCCTTAGGCAGCAGTGCCTCTGTGGCCTTGCAGGGTACAGACCCTGTGGATGCTTTCATAGGCTGACATTGAGTGCCAGAATGGTAGATCCACTGAGAGATTGCACCACATTCCAAGTGCATGGTACAAAGTCTCAGTGGATCTGTCATTCTGGGGTCTGGAAGACACTGGCTCTCCTCTCGCAGCTCCACTAGGCAGTGCCCCAGTGGGAACTCTGTGTTGAAGCTACAACCCCAAATTTTTCCTCTGCATTGCCCTAGCAGAGATTCTCCATGAGGGCTTCACTCCTGCGACTAACTTCTGCCTGGACATCCAGGCATTCTCATACATATTCTGAAATCTAGGGGAAGGCTCTCTAAGTTTAACTCTTGTCTTCTGCACAACTTCCAGTGCAAAACATGGAAGCAGCCAAGGCTTGGAGCTTGCACCCTCTGAAGCAATGGCTTGAGCTGTATCCTGGCCCCTTTTAGCCCTGGCTGGAGGTGGAGTGGCTGTAATGCAGAGTGCCATGTCCTAAGCCTCGCCCACAAAACTATTTTTCCCTCCTAAGCCTCCAGGCTTGTGATGGCCAGGGCTGCCATGAAGATCTCTGAAATACCTTGGAGACATTTTCCACATTGTCTTGGCTATTAACACTTGGTTTCTCTTTACTTATGCAACTTTCAGCTGGCTTCAATTTCTCCCCAGAAAATAAGTTGTTTTGTTTTGTTTTGTTTTGTTTTGTTTTTGCTTGTTTTTTGCTTACCACGTGGTCAGGCTGCACATTTTCCAAACTTTTATGCTCCGCTTCACTTTTAAACATAAGTTCCAATTTCAGACCATCTCTTTGTGCATGTATATGACTATACACTTTTGGAAGAAGCCAAGCCAAATCCTGAATGCTTTGCTGCTTAAAAATGTATTTCAACAGATAACCTAAATCATCCTTGTCAAGTTCAAAGTTCCACAGATCTCTGGGGGGGGGGGGGTTAAATGTCACCAGTCTCTTTGCTAAAGCATAGCAAGAGTGACTTTTACTGCAGTTCCCAACATGTTCCTTATGTCCATCTGAGACCACCTTAGCCTAGATTTCATTATCCATATCACTATCAGTATGTTGGTCAAAATCATTCAACAAATCTCTAGGAAGTTCCAAATTTTCCCACATCTTCCTATCATCTTCTGAGCCCTCCAAACTGTTCCAGCCTCTACCCATTACCCAGTTCCAAAGTTGCTTCCACATTTTCAGGTATCTTATAGTAGTCCTCTACTTCTCTCAGTACCAATTTTCTGTATTAGTCCATTTTCTCACTGCTAAAATAAACTACCTGAGACTGGGTAATTTATAAAGGCAAGAAGTTTAATTGACTTATAGTTCCACATAAATGTGGAAACTTCAGGAAACTTACAATCATGGTAGAATGGGAAGGGGAAGCAAGGCATATCTTACATGGTAACATAACAGAGAGTGAGCAGGGAAGTGCCATATTTTCAAACCATCAGATCTCATGAGAACAGCATGGGGGAAACTGCCCCCATGATCCAATCACCTTCTACCAGGTTTCTCTCTTGACATGTGGGAATTCCAATTTGAGATGAGATTTGGGCAGGGACACAGAGACAAACCATATAAGGACTTGTGAGTCAACTTCATGGGCTCTGCAGCAAAGCATCAAGAAAGAGCTCTTCCCTATAACTCCCCATTGCACCTGCCTATAACTCTGTCCTCTGAATCCATCTGTGGCATGCTGCTCTTTCTTGACATTACAGTATTTTAACCAGAGCACCAAATATCCAGAAGATGGTATAGGTCCAGCTTCCTATCAAAAATGTCAAAATCTTACTAGCAGCTGATAAAACACAACAAAAAGTTAAATACGTACCTCTACTTTTCTCAAATTGTCCATTATTTCACACAAGACCAATGCCAAGCCAGCCTAGAAATCCCTCCCACTAAGTTTTTTGTCCCAGAGGCTTTGTCCTGGCACTGCCTCTGTCATAAGATCGAGACTTTTATTCCTGGCTCTATGGTTCTACCCTTGGATTTTTTCAAAGTGGCATCTACAAAAAATACAATCCCCTCTCTTGCTTAACAGATTGCCTCATCTTGAACAACACTGATGTGTTATTACACTGAAAGATTCCTATCCCCAACATGAGTAAGGACATGAAGGATAAAATAGGTTGAGGGAAATAACATTTTTCTCCAACAGCACACTAATGAGTTATGGCACCCTTGGACAGGATGCTATATAACATATTACAGCTAGACATAGCACAATGGCTTCTTAAGGTAAGAGACTGCTCAGGCCAACCATCAAACTCGATCTGTAGGGACAATATTTTAAGTGAAATTTATTTAGTCATTTAATCCAAGTAAAAAAATAAGGTCATGGATAGATACACATTGCCACTTAAGTCTTACTCACTTCCTCACTTGAGAAGCCTGAAGCCTAAAAGTATCTCTAGGAATTCCTATAAGGCCTTGGGTTCCCATTTCCCCTGAAGTTCCAGGGAATGAGCAAGTGGGGAAGCATTCAGGAAGGGAAGGGATATAAAGCCAGCTTGAGCCTCCCCTCTTTGTAGTTTCTTGAAGTTTACCTGCCCTGCTACACTACCTCTCTAGAGACCAGCTATGACCCCAACATCGTCCATTTGGGAAAGAGTCCAGCTTTAAAAATGAATTAAAATGTCCCAGCTGTTCCTTCTCTGCATCCTTCTGGGTAACAATAGCCCACAGAGATTTGTGCTAATTGCTATTAATCTTCTGCATTACTTTCCTACATCCTATCATTCCACCAGACATTTAAGAGTGGGAAGCACAGCTTGGATATTTGCAAATGCCTAGGTTGATTTGGCAAAACACACCAATAAGTCTCTGATAATGTCCACACAGAGGATTCTGTGGGTCTCATGCTGTGCAGTCTGAGTCTACTGAAAGGAGCTTCTCTCCAGAAAAGACTCCATCTGATAAGTTAAATGCAGATTCAGCAGCTTGGTAAATGGCTGTAAAGACTTTACTGATGGAGAGAAGGCAGAGAAATAGAAGAAAGAGCAGCTATCTTGTGAAAGACAGTTTTGCCAATCAACTTTTTTAATTTTAAAAATTATAAGACCACTTTCAGAACATTTGAAAAAGAGAGAAAATCATCATCCATAATATCAGAACCTAACAAAACATTCTTGCTGAATTATAGCTTTCAGGATTTTGCTCCTACAGATCTGTTTTTTCACTTCATGGTTATCACAGGTACAAGTACTGTGCCTGTCTTACTGTCACTTCTTGGCCTTCCTGTGCACGATCTTAAGTTTTGCTAGCCATTGTCTCCTAAAGCTTTTTCTCTGGACTGTTTTCTTCAGAAACAGTATGCACCTCAGCACTTGCTTCATGACCTGGGACTCCTTTGAACTGAAGTTATTCAGTTCAAAGGGCTCTTGACAAACTGCCAGACGTGTGCTACTGCCACTCTTGTTACAGGCGCCTCCTTGTCATTTTTTTCCCTCTGCCTTTTCCTACCTCTAAATCTTCCAACCCTTACCACAAGTTCTTACTCCTGGAAGGGGAAAATAATAATTATCCCTCCCTGGTAAGAGAAATAACTATTTTTCTTCAACTATTGTGTGTTGTTTAGCCTCTAGATGTGCTTTGAAAAGACTTCCCTCTCCCTTTTGCCCTTACTATTTTCCCACTTCAAATACCTTGTAGCGATTATACAAGAGGAATTTCTGCCTCTAAGGTTATGGTTTCACTTGTAGAGGTAGCAACACTGTAATTAGTCAAATGTTCCTTACCAATACATATGAGTTATACTTGCTATATAGGCAAGTTTTTAAAAAAAAATAAGAATTCAGTCTAGGTATATCATATGATACTTGTTTTGAGTCACAGTAAATCAAAGTAACCATGCTTATATGATGTACAGGTGAGTCACAATACCAGGTTGCACAAAACATCACTTTATTTTCTTAAATAAAATCACATCTGGCTCTAAGTGCCAGTCATTAGAATGATAAGCTCTCTGATCATAGTATTTTGGAGAGTTTTGGGGTTTAGGTTTGGGCTTTTGGTGGGGATGGGAACTCCTCTTTCCCCTAGGTCAAATGCAAACTTAAAAGAACCTCTGGGAACCCGAAAAATGAGGGAGGAGTCTGACTATTATTTCACTGTGGCTACTGTATTAATTTCCTACTGCTACAAACGTAGCGACTTATAACAACACAAATTTATTATCCCACATTTCTGGAACCAGAAGTCTGCAAAGGGTCTCATGTGGCTAAAATCAAGGTCCATATTCCTTCTGGAGGCTCCAGTGAAGAATCAATTTCCTTGTCTTTCATAGCATCTAGAGATTTCTCACATTCCTTGGCTTACAGCCCTTTTTTATCTTCAAAGCCAGCAGCCATATCACTCTAACCTTTGCTTCCATCCTCATATCTTCTCCTCTGACTCTTCTGCCTCCCTCTTTCCTCCATTAGGATTGTTATGATTATATTAGGCCCACCCAGATAATCCAAGACAATTTCCCCATTTCAAGATTCTTAATCAAATCACATCTGCCAAGTACCTCATGCCACATAAGGTAACATATATATAAGTTTCTGGGATTGGGACATAGACATCTTTGACAAGTCGTATTTCTCTTCCCACAGCCACTATTGTCACTTTCCACTGTGATGCCATTGTCAGCCCCTACTCTCTACTGTCTAGTAGACACCGCTATTCTGGATGCACTCAGAGGCTGTCATCATGCTTCCCTCTACTGAAAACATACTCAGCCACAGAATCTGCCACCATCCTCAGTGGCCCACCTTGGGGACTATAGCTGCCCTTCAGCCATCAGCCTAGCAGGGCCATGTGGCACACAGGGTCTAGATCTCTGCCACTTATGAAAACCCTCCAAATCCTCTGGGAAATCCAAGATGGCTGAATAGGAACAGCTATGCAGTGCAGTTGCCAATAGGAACAACGCAGAGGGTGAGTGATCACTGCATTTCCAAACAAGATTTTACTGCCCACAGACCAGGACATTTCTGGGCTGAAAAGAGCCACGAGTTTCCAGCATGGCTGTTCCAGGCAGTGCCAGGGGTTTCACACAAAAACTCAAACAAATCTGGACATCCGTTTCAGCTAGCACCTAGAACACCTGGGAGACAGAGCCACCCATTCAACTGAAAAAGAGGGGGCTGAAACAGGGAGCCAGGTGATCTGGCTCAGTGGGTCCCACCCCAATAAAGACCAGCAATCTGAAATGCTCTGGATTGAGATTTTCACAGCAAGCATGGCTGGACCTGGGATGGTCCAGCTAGGTGGGGGACAGGGCATCTGCCATTACTGAGGCAGTCCCCCACTACTGAGGCAGTCCACCATTACCGAGGCAGTCCATCATTACTGATGCATTCTACCTTTACTGAGGCAGTCTGCCATTACTGAGACAGTCCACAATTACAGAGGCAGTCTGTCATTACCAAGGCAGTCTGCCATTATTAAGGGAGACTGCCATTACAGAGGTAATTCTAACAATACCTCTGTAAACAAAACCACAAGGAAGTTTACACAGCAGCTGGGTAGAGCTCATGGGAGCTCAGCAATGTCTCTGCTGGCAGACTGTGACTAGACTACTTCCATGCAGGGCAGGGCATCTCTGAAAAATGGCAAGAGCATGTCAGAAACTTATAAATAAAGCCCCACTTTCCCAGGACAGAGCACCAGGGAAAAAGAGGCAGTTATGAGTTCTACTGCAGCAGACTTAAACATACCTTCCCAGCATCTCTGAATGGAACAATGTAGCTCCCAGCACAGCACTTGAGCTCTGATAAGGGACAGACTATCTCCTCAAGTGGCTACCTGACCCCCGTAGATCCAAATAGGCACCTCATAAAGGAGAGCTCTGGCTGACATCTGGTGGGTACCCTTCTCAGATGAAGATAACAGAAGAAGAAACCGGCAGCAACCCTTACTGTTCTGCAGCCCCCACAGGTGATTCCCAGGCAAGCAGGGTCTGGGGTGTACCTCCAGCCGTCCTACAGCAGAGAGGCCTGACTGTTAGGAGGAAAACTTAAAAATAGGAAAAAGTAGCTTCAACATCAACAAAAAGGATGCCCACTCAGAGACCCCATCCGAAAGTCACCAACTACAAAGACCACAGGTAGATAAATCCATGAAGATGGGAAGAAACCAGTGCAAAAAGGATGAAAACACTAAAAACCAGAATGCTTCTCCACCTCTAAGGGATCAGAACTCCTCACCAGCAAGGGAACAAAGCTGGATGGAGAATGAATCTGATGAATTGACAGAAATAGGCTTCAGAAGGTGAGTAATAACAAACTTCTCTGAGCTAAAAGAACATGTTCTAACCCAATGCAAAGAAACTAAGAACCTTGGGAAAAGGTTAGATGAAATGCTAACTAGAAAAAACAGCTTAGAGAAGAATATAAAAGACTTGATGGAGCTGAGAAACATAGCACGAGAACTTCGCGAAGCATAGACAAGTTTCAATAACCGAATTGATCAAGCAGAAGAAAGGATATCAGAGATGGAAGATCAACTCAATGAAATAAAGCAAGAAGGCAAGATAAGAGAAAAATCAGTGAAAAGAAATTAACAAGCCTCCAAGAAATATGGGATTATGTGAAAAGACCTACTCTGTGTTTGATAGGTGTACCTGAATGTGATGGAGAGAATGAATCCAAGCTGGAAACCACTCGTCAGAATGATATCGAGGAGAACCTCCCCAATCTAGCAAAGTGGGCCAACATTCAAGTTCAGAAATTTCAGAGAACACCAAAAATATATTCCTCAAGAAGAGCAATCGCAAGGCACATAATTGTCAGATTCACCAGGGTTAAAATGAAGGAAAAAAGGCTAAGGCAGTCAGAAAGGTCAGTTTACCCACAAAGGGAAGCCCATCAGACTGACAGAAACCCTACAAGCCAGATGAGAGTGGGGGCTGATATTCAACGTCCTTAAAGAAAAGAACTTTCAACCTAGAATTTCATATCCAGCCAAACTAAGCTTCACAGGTGAAGAAGAAATAAAATTCTTTATGGAAAATCAATTGCTGAGAGATTTCATCACCACCAGGCCTGCTTTACAAGAGCACCTGAAAGAAGCACTAAACATAAAAAGGAAGAACCAGTACTAGCCACTCCAAAAACATACCAAATGGTAAAGACCATTGACACAATGAAGAAACTGCGTCAAGTAACAGGCAAAACAACCAGCTAGCGTCAAAATGGCAGGATCAAATTCACACATAACAATATCAACTTTAAATGCACATGGGCTAAATGCCCCAATCAAAAGACACAGACTGGCAAATTGGATAAAAAGTCAACACCCATCGGTGTGCTGGATTCAGGAAACCCATCTCACATGCAAGGACACATATAGGCTCAAAATAAAAGGAGGAATATTTACTAAGCAAATGGAGAGCAAAAAAAAAGCAGGAGTTGCAATCCCAGTCTCTGATAAAATGGACTTTAAACCAACAAAGATCAAAAGAGACAAAGAAGGGCACTACATAATGGTAAAAGGATCAATGTAACAAGAAGACCTAATGATCCTAAACGTATATGCACCCAATACAGGAGCACTCAGATACATAAAGCAAGTTCTTAACAACCTACAAAGAGACTTAGACTCGCACAAAATAATAGTGGGAAACTTTAACACTCCACTGTCAATATTAGACAGATCAACGAGACTGAAAATTAACAAAGATACCCAGGACGTGAACTCAGATCTGAACCAAGCAGACCTAACAGACATCTACAGAACTCTCTACCCCAAATCCACAGAATATACATTCTCAGCACCACATCGCACCTACTCTAAAACTGACCACGTAATTGGAAGTAAATCATCCTCAGCAAATGCAAAAAACGGAAATCATAACAAACAGTCTCTCAGACCACAGGGCAATCAAATTAGAACTCAGAATAAAGAAACTAACTCAGAACCACACAACTTCATGGAAACTGAACAACTGGTTCCAGAATGTTGATTGGATAGACAATAAAATGAAGGCAGAAATAAAGATGTTCTTCCAAACCAATGAGAATGAAGACAAAACATACCAGAATCTCTGGGACACATTTAAAGCAGTGACTAAGGAGAAATTCATAGCAATAAATGACCACATGAGAAGCAAGGAAAGATCTAAAATTGACACTCTATCATCAAAATTGAAAGAACTAGAGAAGCAAGATAAAAAAAACTCAAAAGCTAGCAGAAGACAAGAAGTAACTAAGACAAGAGAAGAACTGAAGGTGATAGAGACATAAAAAAAAAAAACCTTCAAAAAATAAATCCAGGAGCTGATTTTTTGAAAAGATCAACAAAATAGACCGCTAGCCAGATGAATAAAAAAGAAAAGAGAGAAGAATCAAATAGATGCAATAAAAAAAAAACAATAAAAAGGATATCACCACTGATTCCACAGAAACACAAACTACCATCAGAGATTACTACAAACAACTCTATGCACATAAATCAGTAAACCTGGAAGAAATGGATAAATTCCTAGACACTTGCACCCTCCCAAGCCTAAACCAGGAAGAATTTGAAACCGTGAATAGACTAATAACAAGGGCTGAAGTTGAAGCAGCAATTAATAGCCTACCAAACAAAAAAAGTCCATGTCCAGATGAGTTCACAGCCAAATTCTACCAGACTTACAAAAAGAGCTGCTGCCACACCTTCTGAAAATATTCCAAACAATACAAAAAGAGGGAAACCTTCCCAAATCTTTTTATGAGATCAACATCATCCTGATACCAAAACCCGGAAGAGACTCTACAAACAAAGAAAACTTCAGGCCAATTTCCATGATGAACATTGATGCAAAAATCTTCAATAAAATACTGGCAAACCAATTACAACAGCACATCAAGAAGCTTATCCATCATGATCAAGTAGGCTTCATCCCAGGGATGCAAGGCTGGTTCAACATATACAAGTCTCTAAATGTAATCCACCACATAAACAGAATCAAAGACAAAAACTACACGATTATCTCCATAGATGCAGAGAAGGCCTTCAACAAAATTCAACAGCCCTTTATGCTAAAAACTCTCAATGAACTAGATATCGATGGAACATATCTCAAAATAATAAAAGCTATTTGCAACAAACCCACAGCCAATATCATACTGAATGGGAAAAAGTGGAAGAATTCCCTTTGAAATCTATCACTAAACATGGATGCCCTCTCTCACCATTCCTATTCAATATAGTACTGGAAGTTCTAGCCAGAGCAATCAGGCAAGAAAAAGAAATAAAGGGTATTTAATTAGGAAAAGAGAAGTCAAATTGTCTCTATTAGCAGATCACATGATTGTATATTTAGAAGACCCCATCACCTCAGCCCAAAATCTCCTGAAACGGATAAGCAACTTCAGCAAAGTCTCAGGATACAAAATTAATGTGCAGAAATCACAAGCATTCCTATACACCAATAATAGACTAAGAGAGAGCCAAACCAAGAGCAAACTCCCATTCACAGTTGCTACAAAGAGAATAAAATACCTAGGAATACAACTAACAAAGGATGTAAAGGACCTCTTCAAGGAGAACTATGAACCACGGCTCAAGGAAATACATGAGGACACAAAACAGATGGAAAAACATTCCATGCTCACGGTTAGGAAGAATCAATATCGTGAAAATGGCCAGACTGCCCAAAGTAATGTATAGATACAACACTATCCCCATCAAACTACCAGTGACCTTCTTCACAGAACTGGAAGAAACCACCTTAAATTTCATATGGAATCAAAAGAGAGCCCGCATAGCCAAGACAATCCCAAGCAAAAAGAACAAAGCTGGAGGCATCACATTACCTGACTTCAAACTATACTACAAGGCTACAGTAATCAAAACAGCATGATACTGGTACCAAAATGGAGATACAGACTAATGGAACAGAACAGAGGCCCTGGAGGAAATGCCACACATCTACAATCATCTGATCTTTGACGAATCTCACAAAAACAAGCAATGGGGAAGGATTCCCTGTTTAATAAATGGTGTTGGGAAAACTGGCTAGCCATGTGCAGAAAGCAGAAACTGGACCCCTTCCTGACACCTTACACTAAAATTAACTCCAGACAGATTAAAGACTTAAACATAAGACCTAACACTATAAAAACCCTAGAAGAAAACCTAGGCAAAACAACTCAGGACATAGGCATAGGAAAGGACTTCATGACTGAAACACCAAAAGCATTGGCAACAAAAGCCAAAATAGACAAATGGGATCTAATTAAACTCCAGAGCTTCTGTACAGCAAAAGAAACAATCATTAGAGTGAACCAGCAACCAACAGAATGGGAAAACATTTTTTCAATCTACCCATCTGGCAAGGGGCTAATATCCAGAATCTACAAAGAACTAAAACAGATTTACAAGAAAAACAAACAAACAAACCCATTCAAAAGTGGGCAAAGGATATGAACAGACAATTTCCAAAAGAAGACATACATGAAGCC
Source organism: Alouatta palliata (assembly GCA_004027835.1). Classification (NCBI taxonomy): domain Eukaryota; kingdom Metazoa; phylum Chordata; class Mammalia; order Primates; family Atelidae; genus Alouatta; species Alouatta palliata. The sequence goes on along the minus strand of PVKV010039963.1, from coordinate 891 downwards.
AACAAACATATGAAAATATGCTCATCATCACTGGTCATTAGAGAAATGCAAATCAAAACCACATTGAGATACTATCTCATGCCAGTTAGAATGGCGATCATTAAAAAATCTGGAGACAACAGATGCTGGAGGGGATGTGGAGAAACAGGAACACTCTTACACTGTTGGTGGGAGTGCAAATTAGTGTAACCATTTTGGAAGACAGTGTGGCAATTCCTCAAGGACCTAGTAATAGAAATTCCACTTGACCCAGTAATTCCATTACTGAGCATCTATCCAAAGGATTATAAATCGTTCTATTATAAAGACACATACACACATACATTCACTGCGGCACTGTTTACAACAGCAAAGACCTGGAACCAACCCAAATGCCCACTGATGATAGACTGGACAAGGAAAATGTGGCACATACACACCATGGAATTCTATGCAGCCATAAAAAATGATGCATTCGTGTTCTTTGTAGGGACATGGATGAATCTGGGAACCATCATTCTCAGCAAACTGACACAAGAACAGAAACTCAAACACCACATGTTTTCACTCATAGGTAGATGTTGAACAATGAGAACACATGGACACAGGGAGGGAAGCATCACACACTGGGGTCTGTTGGTGGGGACAGAAGAGGGACAGCAGTGGGTGGGCTGGTTGGGGAGGGATAACATGGGCAGAAATGCCAGATATAGGTGACGGGGAGATGGAGGCAGCAAACCACATTGCCTTGTATATACCTATGCAATAATACTGCATGATCTGCACATGTTCCCCAGAACCTAATGTATGAAGGAGAAGAAAGAGAGAAAGAGAGAAAGAAAGAAAGAAGAAAGAAAGAAAGAAAGAAAGAAAGAAAGAAAGAAAGAAAGAAAGAAAAAGAAAGAAAGAGAG
>PVKV010039962.1:0-12629 GCA_004027835.1 Alouatta palliata | reverse complement strand
TGGTGAAACCCCGTCTCTACTAAAAATACAAAAATTAGCTGGGCATGGTGGCACGTGCCTGTAGTCCCAGCTACTCGGGAGGCTGAGGCAGGAGAATTGCTGGAACCCAGGAGGCGGAGGTTGCGGTGAGCCGAGATCGCGCCATTGCACTCCAGCCTGGGTAACAAGAGCGAAACTCTGTCTCAAAAAAAAAAAAAAATTTTTTTTGTTTTGAGATGGGAAGCCGTGCTATGTTTCCCAGGCTGGCCTTGAACTCCCAGCCTCCCAAAGTGCTGGGATTCCAGGTGTGAGCCCCTCAGCCCGGCTTCAGGTGCCTTTCAGACATCCGAGTGGTGATAGGAAGTAGCCGTTAGTTATGAGTCTCCAGGCCGCAGAAATGATCAGGAATCCCCAGTGTCTAAAGTCACAGACACCCGAAGAGAAAAGGTGAGAGATCCTGGGTCCAAGCCCTGGGGCCTCCAACATTTAGAGGTAGGACAGAGAAGGAACCAGCAAAGGAGACTAAGAAAGAGTAGCCATCATGGCGGGAGGATTCCAGAAGATGCTGGCAGACAAGCCAAGAGAAGAGAGGGTTTCAAGAAGGAAAGAATGATTCGTTAAGGACATTGCCAGTAGAGCAAGAAGTTCAGAGAAGCAATTCTTCCATGGTAATGGTGACTTCAGAGAAACCAGACTTCATAAACAGCACACCAGGGCCAGGTGCGGTGGCTCACCCCTGGAATCCCAGCATTTTGGGAGGTTGAGGCGGGTGGATCACCTGAAGTCAGGAGTTCGAGACCAGCCTGGTCAACATGGTGAAACCCCGCCTCTACTAAAAATACAAAAATTAGCCAAGTGTGGTGGCACATACCTGTAATCCCAGTCACTCAGGAGGCTGAGTCACAAGAATTGCTTGAGCCCAGGATACGGAGGTTGTGGTGAGCCAAGATTGCGCCACAGCCTGGGTGACAGAATGAGACTCTGTCTCAAAAAAATTAAAATCAGTTACCACTCCTTGAGTGCCTACCAAATTACCAAATGCCTGCCATTTTAATAGATTTTCTTATTGATCATCACAGGAACTCCATGAAGTAAATTTTATTGTCCCTCTTTCACAGACGAGGGGACTGAGGGACAGAGAGATTAACTCACTTGCTCAAGATCATACCGTTTGTGGAATGGCAGAAGCTGGGTTGAAACTCAGGCATGTGAGGCACTAAGAGCTGTGACTGTGACCAGAGGGCAGCTGGAATTCAAGGGGCTTGCCTGCTTTTCTGCGTCTCAGCATCCACGGTTTCCTAAGTTGTGCCAGGCTCCGGGGCACCTAAGTGAATGTGGGCCCAACAGATGGGTGTTTACCAGAGACTGAGCAAAGAAAGAGGGGTGGGGCAGACTGAGCTTCCGATAAAAGAAGAGCAAGACAAGGCCAGGAGATCCTGTCTTTCTTTCCTTTTCTATATTTTTTTTTTTTTTTTTTTTTTTTTTTGGGACGGAGTTTCGCTCTTGTTACCCAGGCTGGAGTGCACTGGTGCGATCTCGGCTCACCGCAACCTCCGCCTCCTGGGTTCAAGCAATTCTCATGCTTCAGCCTCCAGAGTAGCTGGTACTACAGGTGAGTGCCACCACGGTAGGATCTCAGCTCACTGCAACCTCCGCGTTCTGGGTTTAAGTGATTCTCCTGCCTCAGCCACCCAAGTAGCTGGGATTACAGGCGTCTGCCACCACACCCAGCTAATTTTTGTATTTTTAGTAGAGATGAGGTTTTGCCATGCTGCCCAGGCTGGATGCAAACTCCTGGCCTCAGGTGATCTGCCTGCCTCAGCTTCCCAAAATGCTGGGATTACAGGCATGGGCCACCATGCCCGGCCACGTGTCTTTTGACTTTAAAGGAGCAGCTTGCAAATCATATTCAGAACAGTTTGCATATGAGATGTAAATTGCATCAGAAATGAGCATCTGTTATTTTTAAGTCAATAGCTCAGGCACTTTTGGGCGAGCCCTCCCCTGCTTTCTCCCAGGGTTGCCTGGGGTCAGGACCCCTTGCAAGACCTATTAACTAAACTTGAGATGTAGCATGTGCCTCTGCCAAGGCAAACCCAGCTCTCAATAGGAAGGGGAGTGCTGCTGACTATGTCAAGGTAGGTCCTTTGTTCCCTACATTTGTCTAAGGAATACTTGTAAAGCATCTGCCCTGCGTAAGGTGCTGAGGCAGATGCAGTAGACAAGCAGGAAGGTCATTATTTCTAACTTCTAGGAACACACCCTCTACCTGGGGAAATAAATAGATACAGTAAAGACTCTGTATTGTCTAGAGTCTAGAGCAGGCTTTCTCACTCTCAGTGCTATTGATATTTGGAGCCAGGTAATTTCTTGTTGAAGGGGGTTTTCTGGAGCATTGTAAGACACTTAGCAGCACACCCATTAGACACCGTTTGCAACTCCAGAGTCCTAACAACCAAAAATGTTCCCAGACATTGCCAAATATGGGGAGGGAGAGCAAAATCTCCCCAGGGAAGAACCGCTGCTCAAGACTCTAAGGCTATGAGCCTTTCAGGTGAGTCGAGAGACTCAGTGGGGGAGGGCTTGCCTTCAGGGATTCATGTTGTTCTTTATTTGTGTATTTTAATCACTATGAAAGGTGCTCTTCTGGCCTGGCGTGGTGGTTTATGCCTGTAATCCAAGCACTTTGGAGGCCAAGGCGGGTGAATCACCTGAAGTCGGGAGTTCAAGACCAGCCTGACCAATATGGTGAAACCCCATCTTAAAAAATAAATAAATAAAAATTAAAATTAAAATTAAAAAAAGAAAGGTGCTCTTCTCAAATTTATCATCGAATTATTTTCCTCCAAGCCTGGCCTTCCCTTGAGGCCTGGAGTCTCCTGCCCCCACCCCAGCATGTGCTATAATTCAGTGCTATAATGCCCCCGGAGATTCTTGAGGACCAATCAACGTCACCCCCAGACGGAATGGCCCCAGCCTGCAGAGCCCGTCAGGTCTGCAGACTGCTCTTGAGCGTCGCTCTGCCTCCTCTTTCCCTGTCATCCAGCTGGCCCTGTGGGACTGCCGGTTATATTCCTATCTCCGCTGACCCCCATTCCCTTTGATTGGCAGCTTCCAGGAGTTAAGGAACTCAGTTTTGCAGATCAGTGTTTTTCTAACTGTGCCCTGCCAAGCACTAGGGATCCCCAGGGCCCTGTCAGAAGTCCCTGTGGGATGCAGATGGGGAGGAGGGAGAGGAGGAGCTTCCAGGAGGCTGGAGGAGTGGAGCGGCCTCCACCCTGCCCCCGCCCACAGTGGCCCCACGGCAGCTTGGCTGTTCTTGGTTTTGTTTCTCTCCGCTTCTGCATGATATCCTTTGGACAAAAAGTCCCAAAAGGCATTTGCAAACCGCTGACCTAGATGGAGGAAATTGTGAGGAGCAGAGGGCCCCCTCGTTTAAAATGCCTGCGCTTCGGTGCACGGTTTGGTGTGTCGGCTGTTTGAAGGCCCTCTAAGCTTCCCAACTCCTTGTCACTGGTGGGTGGTGGGGTGCGGCAGGAGGGCATCCCTTGGCATTGCAGCCCACTGCTCCATGGATGTGCGCAGAGAATGAACAGCAGAGGTGTGGGTAACACCCCCCCCAGGGGCACTGAGGAAGAAGAACTGTGCAGACCCCAGACACAGCTAGTGCCTGAAGCATAACTCACTGCTTACTATATCTAGCTTATATATATAATCATACTTAGTCCCATATAATCTTTCTATATAATCACATAGGCATTATAGTCGGAGCTGTACTGACATATTTAGTGCTGATTTATATAATCCTTCCATATAACCATATAGTAGTTTGTAGTAGGAGGAATGCCTAGAGCAGTCACAGAACAGAAGCAGTACATGGGAAAACAGCCAGACCAGGACAAGAACCAAAGACCCAGGCGGTGGCGTCCCTGCTCGAAAGGGCATACGCTGCATGGCAGGCTGGGAGCAAGAGCCTCTCCTCCTGATAAAGAAGTTGTAGTACCTTGCATCCAGTTCCTGTGGAAAGTAGGCCTCAGGCCTGAGATCCTGGAAATAGCTGAAAGAGAAGAATCCCTCTGGTGTGACCAGTCACAGCAGCTGTACACCCTGTCAGTCTTTTCTCCCTTCTGTGCTAGCTCAAATCATCCTCCCATAAATATCCTAAGAGAAGAGCACAAGTGTGTCAGCTCCCACTGCATTGGCTTACAGTATCCTTCTATTAGAAATCCTTTGAAGTCTCCAGCCCCCAGATAAGAATTGTTTCGCACGACACCTGCTGCACACAGCCCACCTCCTTGCCTCGGTGACCTAATGGGAGTGGACCCCTTTTTTGTACATGACCCTCTACTACTGTGCACGGCACGTCCCCCTACTGTGCATGGCCCACCTCTCTGCCCAGGTGACATAATGGGGTGGCCCCCTCACTTGTGACTCATGTGATTATGTATGCCCTATCACTAAGCCTATAGATGATGACCTCACTCACGACCCTGCCCCTGCTTGTAGCTAATAAATACAGATGCTTCTGGGCATTTGGGGCTCTCGCTGACCTCCGCTCACAGGTTGCATGGACCCCCGAGTCCAGATGCTCTTCACCAGTTCTTCAGTGTACTGTCTCTTTACTTCTCGGATCCTGTACCTCAGCACAGCATAAGGAACACCCGACGCCCCTGTGGGGTCCTACAGCCCTACACAGAGGCAGACTGGCCTCTGGGCTTCCACATCAGACCAGAAGGCACAAATCCCAGGATGTGAAGATCCCTAACACTGTCTGCCCTCTGGCCCCCAGATAGCAGAACAGAGAGTAGTGGCTGTGGAAGGAACTGAGGCTAGACCCGGGAAGAACTTCCCAACTCGGCACCTGGGGGAGGAGACGCTGGGAGCAAAGCTGGAGCTGTGTGGGGTAGGAGGAGGCCCCTTTGCAGGCTGAGGGATCATCACATACACTCTCCCACTCACACTCCCCTCTGCCCCTGCCCCAACCAGGGCTGACTCCAGAAATCCTGCACAGATAAATCTCCAGGCACTGAAACTCAGCAAGGGGTGTGGGGAGAGTGGGACCTGGGGCCATGCCCCCTCCGTTGCTAAGAAGCCCTTTCTGGCCGGGTGCAGTGGCTCACACCTGTAATCCCAGCACTTTGGGAGGCCGAGGTAGGCGGATCACTTGAGGTCAGAAGTTCCAGGCCAACCTGGACAACATGGTGAAACCGCATCTCTACAAAAAAAAAAAAGAAAAATTAGCAAGCGTGGTGGCATGCCTGTAATCCCAGCTACTTGGGAGGCGGAGGCACAAGAATCTCTTGAACTGGGGAGGCAGAGGTTCCAGTGAGCTGAGATCGTGCCATTGCACTGCAGTCTGAGTGACAGAGTAAGACTCCATCTCAAAAAAAAAAAAAAAAAAAAGAATCCCTTTCTGTCTGAGCCCCACCAGACAGCAGCAGAATTGTGTGGGGAGCTTGTTCCCAAGGGACCTGGGGGATGGAGCAGGCTCTCCCATCTCCCTCCAACCTCCAGGCCCCACTAAACCCTCTGGACACAAGCACAATCAGGCATTTCATGCCTGGCAAGGGTCAGAATGAAAGGCTTGTGTCTGTCTGCTCCCCCTTCCTCCCCTTCTCCATCTTCAGATAATTCCATCTGCCCTTGGGCCAGAGCCTCATCTTTCTCCCTCCTTTCCCCCTCCTGAATGCTGAGTTATTTACAAATATCTGAGAACAGAAGGGATTTCTTCAGTGTTCTCTAGCGCCTGCCAGGGACTCAGGTCTCTAACATGCTGGAGGGCAGCGAGGGTGAAGATGCTCATGGTCCTCCCCGTCACCCACAGGCACCCAAACAGCTCAACACAGGCGGTGGCTCACCCCTGTGATCCCAGCACTTTGGGAGGCCGAGGTGGGCGGATCACCTGAGGTCAGGAGTTCAAGACCAGCCTGGCCAACACAGTGAAACCCCGTCTCTACAAAAGTACAAAAATTAGCCAGGCATGGTGGTGGGTGCCTGCAAACCCAGCTACTCAGGAGGCTGAGGTAGGAGAATCGCTTGAACCCAGGAGGCGGAGATTGCAGTGAGCCAAGATTGTGCCACTGCACTCCAGCCCAGGCGACAGAGCAGATCGAGACTCTACCTCAAAAAAAAAAGGCTCAGTGGCTCCCTAAGGTCACACCGCAGCAGCCCATTTTCTCTCTCCCACTCTGTTCTCCTATGTGGTTTGTCCTGGGTACAGGGTGAACCAGGAAGAGGATGAGTTACTGCCACTTCCCCTAGAGTCAAAGGGCTTCTTCCTCCTGGAAAATCCCCAGGGAAGGAAGTGACTAAGACCTAGTGGAGCTGCTGAACCTAAAAAGTAAGTTCAAGTTCAGGGCCCCTCCTTCTGATAACCCAGTGGCCCAAGGAAGGGAAGTCGTCCGTACAGCTGGGGGAGCTGATCTCCAACAAGTTCTCCCCAAGCCCACCTCCTGCCACCTCACCCCAACGCTGAAGCCCAGACAAGCATCCAGGAACTGGCGTCACCATCCCCAGTCCCGCAGACGCTCGTCCCACCGCCACCACCCATGAGCAACCGTTCCGGGGCCTGACATTCTGTCGGCTTCACACCACCTCCCAGAGCCCCAGCCAGAAGTGCTTCCTGGATAAAATATTAAACATGCAAATCTGAGACAGAGCCTTAACGAGCGACAGACTGCACGACCACAGCCTGGCAAACGAGACGCACGACGTCCGGGGGTGGGGGGGTGAGAGGTATATATAGATATAGACTTTGGATCTATCTGCGCAACGTGTGTGTAAGGCAGAGAACAGCGGGGATGGAAAAGTACCGCAGCAGCCTCCAGCTGGGGTGGCCTGAGGTGGCCGGGAGGGAGGGTCGGGAGGAGTCCCAGAGCCAGGCTCAGAGTAGGGGATGACAAAAGCCCTTTGTGCTTGGATTCTATGAAGAAGGAGCCAGAGATGCTGGGCAGGGAATGGGCATTGGTTTTGGAGTAGGAAGTTGGTTAGAGGCAAGGCCTCCAGGTGGAAGAAAAGAAGGGGAGAGACAGAGGGGAGCCACAGACCTGTCGGGGAGGGTGTCCACAGGGAGGACACCCCACTCACATGGGGCACGGGGGCATGGGTTTCTGGTCACCACACTGGCCCTGGTGTCAGGGAGCTCACGTGTAATTGAGTAAGGCTGCTGATTTGACTCAGGTCGGCATGAAGTTGACAATGGTGCTTCTCAAACTTTACCATGTTCCAGGATCCTCTAGGATCTTGCTGACAAATGCAGATTCTGACTCGGGAGTCTGCACTGCTAGCAAGTGTCAGGCGATGCCAGTGCCGCTGGCCCCCAGTCCCCATCAAGTGGCAAGGACCTACAAGGAACTAGAGCAACATGGCGCTCCCTTTGGCTCAGGTGAACACAGGACCCACAAGAGTCCAGAGTGGGCTCAGAGGCTGAGCCCAGCCTAAGGAGAGGTCCATGGTGCTGACCAAGATGGTATCTGTCCACAGTGTCCAGCCTGTCATGGAATTAGAACTGTAGGACACCTAACTTGGCCCGAACCAACACAGAACTCAGCCCGGCATGTCAGGAAGCCTGTAGCAGCCCACACTGAGACACGGATCACAGGGCCTGGAGTGACATGGAGCCCATGGGGCTGGGACTGATGGATAGGGCGCCCATGTTGCTTCAGGTAACCACAAGGATTAGACTGAAGTGATGTCTGCTTTGGTCCAGAGTGACATAGAACCCACAGTGGCCACAGGGGTCTGGACTGACTTTGGAACTCAGAAAGGACTGACAGAGGTGACGACCACATTGGGTCAGGGTGACACAGCTCATCAGGACTTGGACCAACCAGGCACCCAAAACAGAGCCCCAGACCTGACAGGGGGCTCTCCGTGGAAGCCCCAGGTTGCAGAAGACAGGAAGGGAGGGGCCGGAGGAGGCTGGGAGAGGGAGGAGCAGGTGCCAGGGAGCAAGGCTGCTCTGTGGCTGCTGTGAGCCTGCCTGCCTGCCGTGGGCTGAGTGCTACTTGGCTGGGCCCCAGAGAGGAGGTGCTGCTGCTGCAAGGCTCAGATGGTGGAGGAAGTGGGAAGCTGGAGGCAGGCTGGGGTGGGGAGACCACGTCCTCCCCCAAAGAGGCTTGGCATGGGGGCGGGCCCACTGCCCTATCCGGATCCTGGTCTTTACACTCCCTGCTCCCATTATACATGGGCGGTGTGCTGGTTTATCGGGCTGGGGCTTATAGACCCCAGATCAAGGAGCATTCAGCGCTGGGGTAGCAGGCAGACCAATGTCTCCCTGGCTGGAGCACTCAGGGCCCAGAGGAGGAAGGATTCTCCCTCCTGGCACTGGAGGTCCTTTCTATGCAGCCAGGTCCCTGGGCAGAGCGCCCTGGCTCTATTGTGTCCTTGCCCAGGGGAATGCAGAAAACAATTCAGGCTGCCCCTTCCCACATCCCTGGCAGAATCTAGAAATAGGCACCCACACCTTCGTCTTAACTAAACCCAGCTCTCCCTCCCCCTTCCGGTCAGATGCCTCTCAGTCCTTGTCTCTAGCAAGGGAGAAGCCCCTCACAGGCTACTGCAGTTTCTCTTTATGCCAAGGTTAATGTAGAAGAGGAAGGGATGGAGGGAGGGGTGTTACTATGAATTCCTTTTTTTTTTTTTTTTTTTTGAGACAAGTCCTGCTCTGTCACCCAGACTGAAGTGCACAGCACAGTCACAGCTCACTGTGGCCCTCCCGCTTCAGCCTCCTGAGTAGCTGAGCTGGGACTACAGGCGCAAGCCACCACACCTAGCTTATTTTTTAAAATTTCTGGTGGAGACAGTCTTCCTGTGTTTCCCTGGTTGGTCTCGAACTCCTGGCCTCAAGTAATCCTCCCACCTCTGCCTCCCAAAGTGCTGGAATTACAGGCGTGAGCCACTGCACTTGGCCAATTTTTTTTTTTTTTTTAAGAGACATGGTCTCCCTCTGTCGCCCAGGCTGGAGCGCAGTGATTATTCAAAGGTGCCATCATTGTGCACTTCACTGTCAAACTCCTGGGCTCAAGTGATCCTCTTGCCTCAGCCTCCTGAGTACTTGGGATTACAGGTGTGTGCCACCCTGCCCAGCTTTTTTTTTCCTTTTCTTTAGATTGCTATTAACAGCAGGTCTCGTGGTATCAGGCAGGAGAGATGCCAGCCTTTTTTCCAGGGAAGAAGAGACACTTTTTATGACCAAAGTCCCAGACACCTGTTTCCATGCAGCAGCTGGTCCCCCACCCAGCTAGCCCCAGGCCAGGACACCAACACCTCGCCCTCTCTATCAGCCTGCCCACTCCAGATGTCTGGTCCCTGTGTGATAAGATTCTCCCCTACTTTCTCTTCTTTGGCCCCTTCCACCAGGGCAGGTGTTGGGAAGGAGCTAAGAGGCTCCCAGCTGCAAGGGCACCTTTCCCAGCCCTCCCCAACTCCTGCCATCACTTCCCAGCCAGCCTGGCGCCGCCGAAGAATCAATCCCTAACTGCACTCCTGCCTACACACCTCCAGGCTGACCTAGTTTCTGTTTCACGGCAGGGGGGACACATGTTACCCACTCCCAGATACAGAGCTGTGCAGAGCCAAGAGATACACATGCAACCAACGTGGGACAGATGAGTGCAGATCGCACACTTGAGGCTGGTGCACACACACGCATATCCAGGGACTCCTTCCTGACTCAGCGACAAACCCAAGACCCCCCACAGACACACACACAGAGCTCCCTCTTCACAGGGCCACACAGACACACAGGCCAGATACACAGGCCCTCATAAGCCAACGTGATTCCCACAGGGGTTCCCTATACTCTATCCAGCTCCTGCTCCCCTGTCCTCACCCTCTGGGCCACAGAAACAGCAAAGGGACCTGATGCCACATAGCCACGGCCATGCAATCCTGGGAATGGATCCCCAGTCTCCCTCTTCCCTCCAGAGGCTCCTGCCTGAAGGAACTTCGGTGCTTATTTCCCCACAACAGGACTCTCTGTGGGAGGGACCAGGGGTGGAGGACACTTCACTTCGCTACTGCCCTTCTGGTTTTGATTTTTTTTTCTTTTCTTGAGACTGTCACCCACGCTGGAGTGCTGTGCCGGGATCTCAGCTCACGGCAACCCCTGCCTCCTGGGTTCAATCAGTTCTCCTGCCTCAGCCTCCCGAGTAGCTGGAGCTGCAGGTGTGTGCCACCATGCCCGGCTAACTTTCATATTTTCAGTAGAGATGGGGTTTCACCATGTTGGTCAGAATGGTCTCGATCTCTTGACCTTGTGGTCTGCCCACCTCAGCCTCCCAAAGTGCTGGGATTACAGGTGTGAGCCACTGCGCCCGTGCCTCGCTTGTTTTTATAACAACAAATTGAAGGTCTTGTGATCACCATCGGCAGGGCCTTGAGCATCCTACTCAATCTCTCTCAGCTGTTCCTCTATTAAAACGGATACTGGCCGGGTGCAGTGGCTCGTGCCTGTAATCCCAGCACTTTGGGAGGCCGAGGCGAGTGGATCACCTGAAGTCAGGAGTAAGAGACCAGCCTGGCCAACGTGGTGAAACCTCGTCTCTACTAAAAATACAAAAATTAGCTGGGCGTGGTGGTGCATGCCTGTAATCCCAGCTACTCGGGAGGCTGAGGCAGGAGAATCCCTTGAACCCGGAGGCGGAGACTGCAGTGAGCCGAGATCACGCCACTGCACTCCAGCCTGGCAGAAAAGAGTAACACTGAGGCAAAAAACAAAACGAAACAAAAAAGAAGCAAAACACCGAATACCTCCTTAATTTCCCAGGTAGGGAATGTGGAGGGCAGTATAAATGGTCAAGCTACTCACTCTGCGTGTCTGAGCGGCTCTCCCATCGCCTCTGCCTCCAGCAGCTCATTCGGTTCCGCACGAAGTTACTCAGCCTAGGGGAAAAGCGGCCGAGGCCCAGCAGAGACAGGCGAGGGCCCAGGGAAGGGTGAAAGGACCGGGAGAAAAAGACTCCTCGCCCTGCTTTTCCAGGGAGTTCTCCTTGCCTACACTCCTCACACTTCCAAGCCTCTGGCTTTCGCCTCCCAGAACGTCTCTGCAGCTGAGGTCCTGCTGTTACCCCGGGGTACTTGCAGAATCCAAAAGGCAGGCAGCCTCCCCTCCCCAGGCCTCTGCTTCCCTCCCTCCGCAGCTGCTCCTTGCCCTCCCCCCACCTCCACACCCTCCAGGCTTCTCAATTTTCTATTGAATTATTGGCCCCACCCACTGGCCCCCACCCCTGACTTCAGCTTCCATCCCTGACCAACCCAGACCCCAGCATCCGTCCCCAGCGGCATTCATTGCCTCATTCTTGTGGTCCTTGCCCTCCTTGGCCTGAAGTGGCCTGAAGTGGGAAGAGCTCCCCACCCTGTGCCCACTCACCTGCCAGCTGCATTCCTAGACCTGGGCAGCTGAGTCCCAGTGGGAGAAGCCCCCAGCCCAAGAAGGGCCTCCGACAGTTCCCGGGTTCCAGAGGGACTGCACACTCTTCCCAGCTCCTCAGCCCTCTACCCCACCACACACTCCCCGACTGAAGCAAAGTCTCCCACTTCTCAGAGAACATGGAAGCTATCTGGAAGGTTCTCCTACCTCCTCACTCCCGCAGCTGCCACCTTGTCTGTCTCCAGGCTCATTTTTCTTTTTTTGAGACAGAGTTTCACTCTCGTCACCCAGGCTGGGCTGGAGTGCGTTGGCATAACCTCGGCTCACTGAAACCTCTGACTCCCAGGTTCAAGTGATTCTCCTGTCAGCCTCCCAAGTAGCTGAGATTACAGGCACGTGCCACCACACCCAGCTAATTTTGTATTTTTAGTAGAGACGGAGTTTCACCATGCTGGCCGGGCTGGTCTCAGACTCTTGACCTCATGTGATCTGCCGGCCCCGGCCTCCCAAAGTGCTGGGATTACAGGTGTGAGCCACCGCGCCTGGCGCTATCCCATCTCTGTGCAACATTCCACCCTGTTTCCCGACTCCCTCTGTTCTTCATGCTCTCCTCCTTTAGTTCTTGGATGAGTTAGGATAAGTTGTATTCGTTAGGCCAATATTTTTTTTTATCACGTTTTAATTTTCCACTGCATTAGTTGGGCTATTTTTTATTAGTTAGGTGAATTCTCTGTATTAGCTGGGCTGTGCTAAACTGTATCAGCTTAGCTAAATCGTACTGGCGAGGCTAAACTCCCAGAACAAAGAGATCCAATAAAAGACGAAGGCTTCGAGAACGTCAAGTCTTGTTTTTTTCCTGTGTTGCTGGTGAACACACCGGCTCAGCAGGGACCAGCTTCCTCCGTGTGCTGCTGTGCTGCCCCCTAGGGCCCTGCCGGAGACAGGAGACTGAGTGACCACCAAGGCCGGGTTCCAGCCAGCAGGAAGGGCAAGGGAGTGTGGGGTGGGCAGGCCCAGGTTCCTAAAGCCCAGGCTGGGAGGGTGGGAGAGGCACACACCCCTTCCCCTTCAGAGCCCAGTGATGGGAAAGAAATACTAGACTGCAAAGGGGCTGGGAAAAGGGACTACCCAGGCAGCACAGGAGGCGATTTGGGTGGACAACAGCAGTGGTCACCAGAGCCCTTTTCTCCCCCCTCTCTCTTCCCCCCTTCTCTTCCCACTCTCTCCCCACTCTGTCCCTCCCTCTCCCCACTCTGTCCCTCCCTCTCCCCACTCTGTC
>PVKV010039961.1:0-12630 GCA_004027835.1 Alouatta palliata | reverse complement strand
CTCCCCCAAAGCAGCTCCCCGACAGCAGCTCTCCCTATAGCAGCTCCCCCAACAGCAGCAGCTCCCCAACAGCGGCTTCCCCACAGCAGCTCCCTGTCTTCCTCCCTGGATTAGCTGGAAATCAGGATGCATCCTGTGGGAGAGACATGAACTCTTCCTTGCCTTGCCCGCGGAGGCCCTGTGTGTCGTCACGGTCTTAAGGACCTGCACACCTCCATGATTTGCAGATGGTGTTCCCACCGTGCGGAGCCACCCCAGCTGTGCATTTATAGGTGCGACTGCCTTTTCTCTGGGAGCACCTGCTCTTTTGTAACATGAGCTCTGTGCATTGAGGTTGCAATTTAATTTCGGGCTGGGGTACTTCATGCAAACCCAGAGTGAAATGCTGCTTTACTATTTATTATTTCTGCAATTATTTGTTTAGTGCTGGTAGCCTCTGTGTTCTATGATGGTGGGGACCATGTACCTAGCACATAAAACCACCATACAATAAATGTTTGTTGAATGACTGAATGAAGGAATGACTGAAGGGAGATATAGATTATAGCAACTGAATGTCTCCATATGGTCTCTCTAGACATGGGAGAATTTACTGTGCTTTTCTCTTTTTTTAAGAGTAAAGGTGATGGTAAAGGGAGAGTTTGAAAGAGGCAAGGTACTATATGCAGTGTTGAAAGATAACTGAATAGAACTACTTTGGGATCAGAGAGGTATGGTGTAACAGTTGGCTATTGCTGCATAACAAGCCATCTCAAAACTTAGTGGCTTGTAGCTTAAGAATACGTAGGTTTCCTGGGTGGCTCTGCTGCTCTGGGCTGACCTGAGCTGGTCTTGGTTGGGATTATTAACCCCTCAGGATGGCTGGTGTGTTGGTTGAAGGCTTGCTGGTCCAGGAGGCCTTGGCCAGAAAAGCTTACCTCTGCTCCGTGTGTTCTCTCATCCTCCAGTGATTAGCCCAGGCTTGTTCTCACGGCGAAAGGAGGTTATAAAATAGAGCAGAAGTACACAGGGCCTCTTGAGGCTTAGGCTCAGAAACGGTACAGTGTCCCTTCTGTAGCATTGTATTGGCCAAAGCCAGGAGAGGGCAAGCTCAGATGACGGAGTGGGGAACTAAATTTTCTCTCTTGATGGAAGGGTTTCAAAGGACATGGACACAGGGAAGAGTAGAGAACTGTGGCCAGTTTTTAAGTTCAACCATGAATAGTTTCAATTCTCATCATATGGACCTTTAGCTTCTCTTGTGAGTGGGGATTTTTAACAAGAATCATGGGATTAGGGCAGAAGATCAAAGAGAGTTTACCCAGTTATCTGTGACATACCCTGTGTCTTAGCAAATGTCCCCTTATTCAGGAAGGATCAACAGGGAAGAGGTGGGGTTGTGGAACCTGGGATATAAAATCTCTGCAGGAAGAGAGGGCTGTCTTTGGTTACAAAAAGTGTTGCCCATAGAATGGGTGGCTTTGGTTGCTTGGTGGGTATTAACCCAATGACCACAACCAAGGAGGTTTTAACAAGGGAATTTTATTACTTGCAACAAGTAAGGAGGACGCCAGGGATAGGTCCTGAAGTAATGCCTCCCTGAACTGGGAGCTGGGTCAGGTTTTATAATAATAGGATAATGAGGCATGATCTGATTGGATCTTGCAACCAGGTGATGCCAGGAGGAGTGATCTGACTGGATCCTGGCATAGAGTGATGCCAGAGCTTGATCTGATTGGATCCTGGATCTGCTGTGCAGTGTCCGCTTCTTAATTCTGTCCCCATTCCTCTGCCTGAGTACTTAGGTTCCTCCTGTGGTTGCATACTTGGTTCATCTGGGCATGTGCAGTTTATGGGATCTGAGGGTCCAGGACAACTGGAAAACCACTCACAACTTTGTTCCATAAAAGTTGAACTGCATTCAGGGCTGTTGTAGCTACGTGAGTTTGTGTCCTTTGTAGGGACATGGATGAACCTGGAAACCATCATTCTCAGCAAACTGACACAAGAACAGAAAATCAAACACCGCATGTTCTCACTCATAGGTGGGTGTTGAACAATGAGAACACGTGGACACAGGGAGGGGAGCATCCCACACACTGGGGTCTGTTGGGGGGAAATAGGGGAGGGACAGCAGGGGGTGGGGAGTTGGGGAGAGATAGCATGGGGAGAAATGCCAGATATAGGTGATGGGGAGGAAGGCAGCAAATCACACTGCCATGTGTGTGCCTATGCAACAATCTTGCATGTTCTTCACATGTACCCCAAAACCTAAAATGCAATAAAAAAATTAAAAACAAAAAAGAGCTGTCATGTGAAGGAGGAAGTAAATGTCCTCCATGTGGCCCGAAGGAAGGACTTTCTAACAGTCAAATCTGTTCAGAGACAGAATGGTCTGCCTTGAATGGTGGTGAGCTCCCCATCCTTGGGGGGTGTGCAATCAGGAGTTAGGGGGAGGCATAATAGTGAGATGAAGTGCTTCAACTTTGGTATCAGACGCTCCTGGCTTTGATTTGCAACTTGGGTGTTTCAGGGTCAATGACTTTAACTGTGTGAGCAACGGTTTCCTCATTTATAAAATGAGGATAATAATATTACTTAGTGTAATGGGTTATTGTGAGAGTTTTCATGAAATAGTACATGTAAAACATACATAAAGGCTTATAGTGGCTGAGAGCCGAGGGCAGTCCTACTTCCATGCTGTATTCTTTTTAAAAAAATTTTATTATTATACTTTAAGTTCTGAGGTACGTGTGCAGAATGTGCAGGTTTGTTGCATAGGTATACACATGCCATGGGGGTTTGCTGCATCCATCACCCCATCATCTACATTAGGTATTTCTCCTAAAGCTATCCCTCCCCTATCCCCTCACCCCCTTCTATTCCTCCTCTAGCCCCCCTATCCCTCCGACAGGCCCCAGTGGTGTGTGATGTTCCCCTCCCTGCGTCTGTGTGTTCGAATTGTTCAACAACCACTCATGAGCAAGAACCTGTGGTGTTTGGTTTTTTGTTCTTGTGTCCGGGATTCTGGCATTAGATAAGGCCCTAGGCCCTGTTCCATTTCCTGCATTTAGAGTCTTTAGATGATATCTCCATTAATGTGTCAGAATTAGGACACTCCCCCTCTCCTTGCTCCCTGCCAACCCCCAGCCCTCTCTGGGTCTCTACAAATGGTCTGCTGGTTTGGAATCCTGACACTGAGGTGGCATTTCCAGCTCTTTTGCTCCTCACTGCCCCTGTGCATATGAGGCTGCCTGATGCCCAAACCACAGGGGCCGTGGGAGCCAGGGGCTGTTCTCGAACGCACTCACGAGGTTTGAGGAACAGAGGCCCCTTTTTGGTGGGAGTGATCTGAAAGGGGCTTCTCGGTCCACTATGTGAGGCTGACTTGCTCTCTGATGAGACTTTGATCATCCTCTCAGGACTTGAAATGCAGCTTAATTTCAGTGGAAGGAAAAATAATTAAGGCTTGTAAACTTGTGTTGTAAATGTCGCTCCAGGGCTCCTGGCAGAGCTGCCCAGTCAGTTTGATGATTTCTTGGGCTTACTCAAAGGCCCCCTCTATGAGTGATTGGCCACTTAGCACTTGTTAATGGATCTAACTTCAACAGACTTTAAGTGTTTTCTTGGAATTGATCTTTCCATGAAAAGTATGCTTTGGAGACGTGAAATAACCATCAGAGAGCCTTAAATGAATTACACTTTATCAATCGGAAAAAACAATTCGCTTGAAACAGGCACTACAGGGGAAATGGAGGGCTGGGAGCTTCCCTGGGGACCAGGAGGGCGAGGCGAAGGGGGTGGACCAGGAGGGCAAGGTGAGGGGGGTGGACCAGGAGGACAAGGTGAGGGGGGCCCTTGCGGCTGAGCTCAGTTCTTTCTACAGTTTCTGGGTTCGCTGGGGGAATGTTACATTGTGGGTCGTTTTCTCTGCTTTGTGATGAGACATTTCCCAGCTCCTGTTCCCACCCCAGCTCTGCCTATCTTCGCAGTGGGGCTGTCGAGTCACTCTCTTTCCTGCCAGGGGTTGATGGCTTTGCCTGGAGAAGGGAGGTGAGGAGGGGTCCCACACTGTCATTGATCACCCTCATCTACTGCCCTCTCCCTCCTGGGCCCCATCTGCTGAGCAATGAACTCTGAAGACACTGGGCAAAAGGGGGTGCAGGCACTCCAATCTCCAGGGAATGTGGCCATGTGGAGGTATCTCACCAGAGACAAGAGAAGAGGATGAGGCCTCTGCTCATCAGTTCCCCACACAAGGGGCCTGAGGAGGGGACTCAGTTCATCTAGATGCTCAGTTGTCAGACATTTGTTGAGGTCCAGCCTGTGGCTGGCTCTCACCCCCACCGAAAGAGGGTCTCTGTTCCTCCGACCACAGTCTAAACAGGTGAGGGAACCGCCTCTGGCTCCCACAGCCCCCATGGTTTGGTCACTGGGCATCCTCACACGCACAGGGGCTGGAGATTCTGGAAGGATGAACCCAATCCCCACCTTCACCACGCAGAGCCAGGCCACACTGGCCTCTCACCCATTGCCTCTGTGGCCTCATCGTGCGCTGTGTGCTCCCCTTAGTGCATTTCACCACCTGACACTAGACGCAGTTTGTCTGTTAAGGTCCATCTCTTGTGAACGTCCGCTCTGTGGGAATGGGGCTTTTTCTGTCCCGCTCTGAGCTGGAACTGCCCCTAGTGGGTACAGCAGATGCTCTGCTTTGTGAAGAAGCTCCCTTCTGTAATGGAGGGGCACAGAGTGGCAGGTGTCCTTAGTGAGCACCTTCCTTGGTGTGTGAGGGCGCGTGCACAGGGGACATGAGCGAGGCACCCACAGCCTCAGCCACAGTCTCTAAGAACACTGCTGTGCACAGAGCGCCAGATCTCAAAGCCAGCAGACTCCACCCTCCCATCACTGATACCAGTGCAGCCCTGCCAGAGACAAACTCTTCCTCACGCTGCTCCAGGCCACACCAATCTGCATGGCCACAACTCAACTCAGCCTAATCCCACTGTGAGTGGAGAGTGGGTGTGGCTGGGGCTTCTCTGCTGTGTCTCATCATTGACCCTCTGCCCTCTGCTCAGCAAGAGCCTCAGGTTTCTGGCCTGGCTGCTCCAAGGGTGGAGTTGGGCACCATTTTGTGTCCTTTGCTTGGCTGTCCCCAGCCTGGGGTGGGGAAGTTGGAGTGGGCTGCAAGCCAGCAGCGTGCTCTGTGGGAGGGCTGCTCTTTCTATTTCAACTTCACTGCAGTCAAGGGCTGGAGCAGAAGCAACACCTGCTGATGAGACCTAGGTGATTTGGGCAGGCACCTAGTGAGCACAGACATGTCTCAGGCCCAGGACTGAGGGGCAGCCACAGTCTCGGTGGGTTTGTCATGAACAGAGGAGACAGTGCCTAGGCCCATGGTGGGGTAGGGCTTCAGACCACAGAGAGACTGTGGGGACTCACGTGTACACTCAACATGGGATGGGAGAACAGGCTGGGTCCTGCCAGAGTAGAGAGTGGGAAGGGGATCCCCAGGTCCAAGGGAGAGCAGTCCTATCCAGGGTCTGGTTAGTCACTGATCAGCACCAGGGCTCAGGCTCTTGGGCCACAGAAACTGGGATTCAAATTCTGGCTCTGCCACCTTAGGCAAATCCCTTCTGAGCCTCAGTTTCTTCATCTGTCAAATAGGGATGGCCAACCTTTTAAAATGAGATCTCTATATCCAGCAAGGGCTGTGGGGCCCAACTGTCTGCATTCAGATCCTAGTTCTGCCACTTTCTAGCCATGGGAGTGACCTTGAACCGGCGAACCAGAAAGTATCTGGCATAATCAAATTTAGACAGTTAATTTTGCCAAGGTTAAGGATGCCTGTGCCACAGCCTCAGGAGATATTGATGACATGTGCCCGAGGTGGTCAGGGTAGAGCTTGCTTTTGTACTTTTTAGGGAGACATGAGACATCAACGGATATGTGTAAGATGTACATTGGTTTGGTCGGGTAAGGCAGGACAACTCCAAGGGGGCAGGGCAGTGGGGGGGTCTTCCAGGTCATAGGTAGATAAGAGATGAAAGGTTGCATTCTTCTGAGTCCTCGATCTGCCTTTCACTGAATTTAGTCTGACTCAGTGAGTCTGCATTTTCACATAAACAATAAGGCAGAGGAAGCAATCAGACACGCATTTGTCTGAGGTGAGCAGAGGGATGACTTTCTGTCCACGTCTCTGAAGGTCGGTTTACATTGCCGAGGTGAAATTCAACAGAACTGTTTTAGGGTAAAGGTCTTGAGTCTTACAAGGAATTTTTCTGTGGGCAATTTGTCAGGGAGATATGTAGCTCTTTTATCTTTTTAGCTATCTTATTTAAGGATTAAAACGAGAGGCAGGTTTTAAGTTCCCAGCTTGACTTTTCCCTTGGCTTAGTAAGTTTGGGATCCTGAGATTTATTTTCCTCTCACAGACCCATTTATAAAACTTCTCTGGGCCTGAGCTTCTCATCTGTATTATGTGGGGATAATAGAACCTACTTTATTGGGTGGTGAGGATGAAATGAATATACCTGAGGATCTGGTTTTCCCAGCCTGGACACAGTGGCTCCTCCAGGCCTGTTAAACTGCAGTTTTGGAGGGGCTCCTCAAACAGGCCTGGGCTAAGCAGGAGAGTCGTGTGGGGAGAGAACAACAGCCAGTTCTACACAGATGGGAGGCACAGTTCCTACTCTGCAGACGGGGAAACTGAGGCCTGCAGGAGTACAGCGATGTGTCGAGATCTCTGCAGATGGGGAAACTGAGGCCTGCAGGAGTACAGTGATGTGCCGCGATCTTGCAGCTGGCAAGGTGGAGAATCAGGGATTACATCCTGTTCTCTGGGATTCTGCTCCCCTCCCCAGAGCTCTGCTGTGGCCTCCGCACCTGCTCCACTGGCACACTCACTTCTGCTGAGATGACCAGAGCAGGAAGCAGGAAAGCTGACTTCCCTGAAAGAGGTAACCTGCCGGTAGCTGGCGGGAGGAAGGGGCCTTTGCGGTTTTCTACCAGAAGAAGGCACGGTGCTGGTGTCTTTCCTGAGAGGGCCAGGCAGTCAACGCAGTTTCACCCCATGCTCAATTATTCCACACAAATAAGAGTTGAATTAAGATTCAGGATTTCATAATTAGTATTGCATTATCCAAATATCTAACTGGTGGTGAACATATTTACGTGAGTCCAGCAGTCTGATCCCTAAAATCTTCCTAAGACTTTCAACCTCTGTAAATCATTTTTGATAACAACTGCCACAAAGTCCAAAGTGAAGAAGGCCTCTCTGCAGATTCCATGCACCAGGGAAGGTTAGTTCAACAAGTCCTTTTTGGGAGCAGGGCTGAGGTTTCACCTAGTGTCTGCCAGTCAGATAGTCATGACCTCTGGTTCCAGGTGACAATCTCTGACATTTGCTTAGTGGGATGGATGGGATTCTAGGTAAACAATAGCCTGGAAGGGTTTATGAGGGTGATTTCTGGGGGCCGTCCCCAGAGGTTACTGAAAACCACATCTGCAGATGGGGGCAGTGGGAGGGAGGGTTGGATGTGTGTCCCCTTCCTCATGACATTTCAGGCCTTCTTAGGATCAACTGGGTGATGTTGGGGTGGTGATTTAACCTCTCAGTGCCTCGATTTTGCCACCTGGAAGTCAGAATGGATGGACCTTCCCTAATAGGGAAGTTATGAGGGCCACATCGACCGCCCAGATAAGTGCTAGTGACTTGAGTGAGGTGTGTGGACAACTTGTTGTACTGGGTGAGGTGCAAATCTGCTTCGCACACGTCCTGTTGCTGATCGTTTGAGGAGGGCCTGGCCACTGCTTGGCAGTCCTGATACCACTCACCCTCCCTCTCGCCAGGGTCTGCCTTTGGGGAAGTTCGAGACAGGGGGCTG
The DNA here is from genome assembly GCA_004027835.1 of Alouatta palliata. Taxonomy (NCBI): domain Eukaryota; kingdom Metazoa; phylum Chordata; class Mammalia; order Primates; family Atelidae; genus Alouatta; species Alouatta palliata. The sequence goes on along the minus strand of PVKV010039961.1, from coordinate 4,768 downwards.
AGGGGAGGGGTGGGCCTGGTAGGAGCAAGGCTGTGACCCAAGTCAGGGGGAGCTGGGCACTGGGCAAGGTTCCAGATGAGGATTTGATCTCAGGAAAAAGGCAGGAGCCAGGTTATTAGACCTGGCCCCCAAGGATGGTATGAAAATGACGTGAAACATAAGAACAGCAGAAGTTTTTACAGGTGGCTGTTCTGTGGCAGGCACTGCTTATACACAAATGACTTCATTTCATTCTCTCCACAACCCTGGAGGTAGGTTCTATTATCGTGCCCCATTTACAAGGGAGGAAACTGAGGCTCACAGAGGTGAAGTAACTTGCTGAAGGGCAGGGTAGGGTGAGCAGCCAGGCAGATTTGGGCCTTCTCCCCTCAGTCACTGTCTGCATTAAAGGCTCTGAGAGGCCCTGTGGCAGAGAACCAGGTGGTTTGCAGTTTTTCCCAGACACATGTGACAAAGAATCCTCTGTGCAGAGGATCTCTCTGACCCCGCTGTGGGAAACAACTCAGGGCTTCCTGGACAGATGTGTAAAGCACTGGTTACCACGGACATGGCCGCATTTGCCCCTGGCTCTCCTTATAGATGCAGGGAGTGAGCCGTGTTCCCCCAAGGTTGGGGAGAGGTAGTGGGGCCGGGGGCCCAGCTGTGAGGGCTGCAGTGGAGCAGTGGCAGAGAGCTGGGTCGGGGCGGGGTGAGGAGAGACACACTGGAGAAAGAACTGGTGGACTGGTTGGGTGGGTACCTGGGAGTGTTTGGGGTGTCGTGAACTCAGAGATTTCACAGCATGCTGGGGTGGGGGGAGCTGCTGAGGGCCGACTCTAGAGAGAATGGAGGATCTGAAGGGAAGGAGTAAGGGATGGGGAGTCAGAACAGAATGAAGATTTAATCTTTGAAGAAGAATGACTGAACTTGGAGTTGGGAGACCAGGTTCTGGGTCGGAGTGCCTCTAGTCCGTGGGGACCTTGGACTTCACATCTGCAGAATGAGCATCTTTAACTGGGTGGTCTCCAAGTTCCCTCTCAGCTCAGCCCTCAGCTCGCTATGCCTCTGCATACTGCATCTCCTGGGGCCATCGAATGGCCAGTGGCTTTCCAGTGATACCAGCCTCTTGCCAAAGGAAGCGTGTGATCCTGTGTTGGGAGACCCTGGCAAAAATCCCTCATGGGTCTGAGACTCTGCAGGAGCTGTTTGTGTTCCAACCCATGCAAATTTCATTTGCATTTGTCTCAAGCTCACACCCCTTTCCGGGTTCTGCAAAGCTGCCCTTCCTGAGTCATTGATGTTCCTGTCTCCATGGGATCGCTCCCATCAGGGTGCAAGCACCCCACTATTTATCCTATCACAACACCCCTCATTCCTGCTGCAACCCCATTCCATTGCTTCGTTTTGCAGTCACCCTCCCTGAAAGGGTTTGCTGTCCTTGCTCTTCCACCTCCTCCTCTCCTGAGATCCTGTTCTTGCTGAGCTCTACCTGAGGAGCTCATCGGCACCTGGACCTGGTTCAGATGACAGGATCCTGGGCCTTTAGCCTATTGACATACTCAGTGGGCCTTTGGTGGAGTCTACAGAGGGGATGAAGACATTCTGCCTGTGGGAGGAGTGTCATGGTCTCCTAGCTGATCAGTCACTAAAGGTCAGCCCAGATCCAGGAGCTGTATGAGTCCACTTTTATGAGGTATTGAAAGATATTACCCCATGCCCACGCATGTCTGTCGGAGGGAGCTGTCATTTATCTGATTGATCTGAAGCCCAGAATAGCTCAAGATGGGCAGAGAGTATCAACTGAGCCTCTAGCAGCAAGTTTGGGCAACTCTCCAAAAAGGGGGATTTGGAACCGGGGGCAGGGGTGTGCAGACATGTTTTAAGACTGTCACTGATCACATGTACTCTTCTCACTCTAAGTTCTGTAGAGGGTTAAGTGTCTTCTCTTAAGGACAGAAAATAATTCTCACTTCTCAGGGTTCTCAATGAGATAAGAGAGACATGAGTAGATGTGCCTGCTGGTCCCCATTACTTCTCTAGGGTCCAAATCCCCCTTTTTGGAGGAGTTGCCCAAACTTGCTGCTAGAGGTTCAGTTGATGCTGTCTGCCCACCTTGAGCTATTCTGGGTGTTAGACCAATCAGATAAATGACAGCTTCCTCCTACAGACTGAAGGTGAAGGGCGTGGGCAGTGGGGTAATTGCTGTACACTGGGGGCATGCACTTCCCAGGGACTAGAAGGACAGACCCTTTGGGCCAGGTTTTGTCTCTTGGTTTCTTGAAATTTCTGTCTTGTGATAAATGTTCTGATTTTATCTGATCCTGAGAAGGTGAGATATTTCTTATCTGAGCAGTTTCTATAAAACTCCAAATATAATAGCGGGTGTCCCAGTGGAGGACCAGAGAGATGCTCAGGGAGAAACTTATCATCACTGTATACTTTAATACTTAACTATTTAATATCAATATTTGTACATTCATGTATTACATATACAACATTAAAGTATGTATATATGCATATATATACACAAAGTCACAATGTCACAAGTGAGAGTGACTGTACCCAGGAATTCCACAGTTGTGCACTTTACAGAGGGATTTGCCAAAGCCTTCCTGAGGTGCCGTGCTCTCCACGGATGAATAGAAAAGGGTTTTCCTTTGTTTTTTTTTTTTTTGAGATGGAGTCTTGCTCTGTCACCAGGCTGGAGTGCAGTGGCACAATCTCAGCTCACTGCAACCTCTGCCTCCTGGATTCAAGCAATTCTCCTGCCTCAGCCTCCTGAGTAGCTGGAACTACAGGTGCACGCCACCACACCCGGCTAATTTTATTTTATTTTATTTTATTTTATTTTATTTTATTTTATTTTATTTTATTTTAGTAGAGATAAGATTTCACTGTATTGTCCAGGCTGGTTGCAAACTCCTGAGCTCAGGCAGCCTCGGCCTCCCAAAATACTGTTATTACAGGTGTGAACCACTGTGCCCGGCCAAGGATTTTCCTTTTTAAACATTTTCTTTTCCCTCTCAGATGCAACCTTAAGAGTGTGTTTAACTTCTCTTTCACATTCTGTTCAATACAACCAGCATTTTCCCAAGTCCCTGCTAAGTCTTTGGGCACTGTGCTTGGCACTGTAGTGGAGTAAAGATGAATGGGGTTCACGTTCAAAGGGAATGTAGATGCTGTCGATGCTCTCACAGAGATGGCACTTAGAGAAGAATGTGCCTGGCACGCTGTTTTCAGGTCCAACTCTGCAAAATGCTCAGCGTTATCTGCAAATCCAACCAGCAGTTGAGTGCAAAGAAGGGCTTCTGGTGTCTGAGGCCTGTGGGATGACCCCAAATGTCTCCAACATGCAGAGGCCACCTGGAGGAAGGGAGGAACTTCTCTGCTGTCTTCCCCCATTACTGAGCATGTTCTATAAAAGTTGCATTTTTTTGAACAAAACAAAACAAAGCAAAGGAAACACACCAGGGCAATATGTTGGCACAACGACTTTCGAAACTACCACAAAAAGCCATTAAAGGAATCCCCTGACAGCAAGTTCCAAGGCTACTCAGAGAAGACAGGTGAAGAATGGTGGCATCTGTAGGGTTTTTGGTTCCCTAGAAAGCAGGCACAGTCCCTGTAATGTGTCCCACCTCCAGGGTCATCCACCCCATTTTTGCACCTGCTATGTCTCTGATGTTGGCAGCTATGGATTCCTGGGGCAGGCTGCAGTGATTTGCTTCCCTTAGACCTTTTTTTCCCCCTGCAGGGGAGTGGGTTTTGTCTATGAACCTTGAGTGTAGCCGAGATGGGTGGAGGTGAGGATGTCAGGAGCAGCCTTATGTGGAGAGAAACATGCTTTGCTCCTGCTCTTAGGGAAAAGCAGTCTTTTATCTGTAAGTGTGATGTTAGTTGTGTCTTTTGCAGATGCCATTTGTCAGATTCAGGAAGTTTCCTTATATTACCAAGTTTGCAGAGAGTTTTCATGATGAGCAGATGCTGGATTTTGTGAAATGATTTTTTTCTGCATTTATTGAGATGACAATACTGTATTTCTGTAGTCCATCAATATGGTGTATTACACTGATTCAGGTGGTTTATATTGAAATTTTTATTGGTAAAATATACTTAACATAAAATTGACCAATGTAACCATTTTTAAATGTATAGATCAGTGCCATTAAATACATTCACATTGTTGTGAAACCATTATCACTATCCGTCTCTGGAACTTTTTCATCTTCCTAGAGAGAAACTCCCATTAAACAGTCATTCCCTAGTCCCTGGTAGCCACCATTCTACTTTTTCTATTTCTCTGAATTCACCTATTTTCAATACCTCGTATAAGTGGACTCATACAGTATTTGACATTTTGTGACTAGCTTATTTATTTAGCATAGTGTCCTCAAAGTTCATTCATATTGTAGCATTTGATAAGATTTCCTTATTCATAAAGACTGAATAATATTCCATTGTATGTCTCTACCACATTTTCTTTATCCATTTATCCATCAATGGACATTTGGGTTGTTTGCACCTTCTGGCTATTGTGAGTAGTGCTGCAATGAACATGGTGCACAAATATCTCTTGAAGATTTTTTTCTTTCAATTCCTCTAGATATAGATCCAGAAATGGGACTGCTGGATCCTATGGTGACTCTATTTTTAATTTTTTGAGAAAATGCCATACTGTTTTTTATAGAGGTTGCATCATTTTACATTTCTACCAACCATTCACAAAGGATTCAACTCTTCCGTATCTTTGCCAATCTTTTTTTCTTTCTTTCCTCCCACCCTCCCTCTT
>PVKV010039960.1:0-12631 GCA_004027835.1 Alouatta palliata | reverse complement strand
GAGGCTGAGGTGAGGTGGAGGCTGAAGGTGAGGCAGAGGCTGAGTTGAGGTGGAGGCAGCTGCACCATTCTCCGGCACCTGGGGTCTGTCCCAAGGCTGCTCTGCAGGGTCCTGATGAAACCAGGTCCCAGGGTGTGGGTGAGGGTGGTATGCGGGTGGGACAGCAGATACAGAAGAACCTTCCACAGACAGTGCCTCTCCCCTCCCCGCTTCCAACAGAGGGAAGGGCTGAGCTGAGAACGAGGACACAGGATCTGTTCAGTCGCCTGCTTGATGTTCCTGGAGAAAGCTCCTAAAGTGCAGCAAGGTGCCCTCGGAAGATGCGAGAAGATGTCTTGGGGAAGGTGAATAAAAGCGATTCTTGCCAACGAGAGTTTCAAAGCACGGTGCTAAGTCAGTTCGAGCCTAAAGCTGCCTCCTTACATATTTTAGGTTCCGCCTAAAGGTTTTTCTGCCCATCCGCTATAATAAGTGGAGGTGTAAACGGGCGGATCCTACACACCTGTGCCCGTCACTGAGTTTTGCCTGGTCATGGTAGCCAGCTGTTTGAACTGTGTTCAGATGAGGCAGACACCCACCTGTAACCAGTGCGGCCGTGTCTGGGCCTCACTTCCGTCTTCCTTTTTCTGTCCTTAAATCTTCTTCCACCCGAGGCTGCGCTGGAGCCAGAGCCTACTGTGGCTGGGAAGGCTGCCCGATTCGCAAATCATTCATTGCTCAATTATACACCTTTAAATTTAACTGGGCTGGAGTTTTTTTATCAAGGGAAACCACTTTGTCCCCCAAGACTGTGGATGTTGAAGGCCTCAGGGAAGTGTCGAGGCCGAGTCCAGCAAAGGACTCCCAGGAGCCCCCCAGAGGGATGCTGAGCCCTGAGCCAGGGGCTGCCAGCCGAGACCCTCCACAGCGTCTCTAATGCCACCTGCAGACCCGTTTGGGGTTCAGTGTGGTCTTCCTGGACTGAGAACAGAGCATCCCTCACCCCACCCACCCTGGGCAGTGGTGGTGGCCGTACTCTGGAGGGGAGTGGTCACAGCGCCACCTTCTCGCTGGACCAAACTGGCCATCGTGCAGCATGAATGTGTGACAGACACACAGAGACAGGGATGGACAGGCGAGACAGTGGGAGAGACACCATCCCCACAGGAGCCAGGCTGGCCGGATGCCTCTGCAAGTAAAAGGTGCGCAGCCTGGGAGAGAAGAAGGGAAGCTGGGGTGTGCAGCAGACTAGAATGTTCTGTGGGAAACTCCCTGGGCTGTGATTCCAGCTGCCTTCCAGATGCTGCCAAGAATTTTGGAAGGATTGCAGAGGGCCTGTGCTCGGGAGGCCATACTGGCAGGAGGCAGGAAGGAATGGGACCCCTTGGCCAGGGGCCCCTCAGCCTCACATCACCCTCAGGACAGGACAGGTGCACGGGCTGGGGCTCCCCTGTGGGTGTCCAGGAAGGCCTGTGTGTGCCTGGCTGGCCCTGCTGCTGCCCTGGAAGGACAGGCTGGGGGAGGGAGGCTGGCGGGCCGTGGGGACCAGGACCAGCAGCTGCACACTTTGACCTCTTGCTGAACCCTCGTAGGGCAGGGACCCCGGGAGCCCCTGCTCTGGGATGCCTCCCGCAGCAACAGCCACGTGGGCTGGGTTCTCGTGGGGGTCTGTGGGCTTAGAAGCGTGGCCCCAGGTTGGGCGATGAAGCACTCCTAATCCCAGAGATGAGAAGGAGGCTGGAAGTAGAAATCCCTGGCAGGGCGGCCTCCCACAAAGCAAGACTTCCCTGCCCCTCAGGAAGTGCGTACGTGGGCCTGCCTCCCAGTGGGAGAGGCTGGGGTGGGAGTCCCCGAAGGCCAGGCTGGAGAAGAGGCTCCGAGGGGGTCACACACACCCCGAAGCAGCAAGTGCCCTTGCGGACCTTGTCCCTGCAGCTGCTACATTTTTATGCCATGCGTGCGGCTGGGCTCACTTGTGGGGGGCAGTCGTAATTCCCGCCACATCCGCAGGGGGATCTGGGACAGCCCCGGGCCTTGGACATGATGTCTGCGCCTCAGGATCCGACTGCACAGGGACTTCTTGACGGGACTTCCTGGGAATGGACTGATAAAATAAACCTCAGCTTCCCAGGGAGCTTCCGCCTGTAAGGATGGTGGGGAGATCTGTGAAGGGCAGCAGGGCAGCCTCCTGGTAGAGAGCGACCCAAAAGAGCTCCAGCCCATGGCACGTCCGCAAGCGTGTGCCGCCGGGGCGGTGATCCTGGTGGGGGCCCTGGTTGCTGCCACCTCCGCCTCCTTGCCTTCCTGCCCTCCTGGCGCCCAGGCCCCCCGCCCTGCCGGCCGGCAGCGTTCTGATGCCTGCCTGCTAATGATTAACCTGTGCAATATGTTCCTCTTAATGCAGAGCTGTTTTCTTCTCCTCCGATTCTACAAACTGGAAAACAGCATATAGCCCGAGGCCACCCGGAATAATGCTGGTGTCAAGCGTTAAAAAACATATTTGTTTTGTGTCCTCTAAGGACGAATGATAGACATGTAAAAATGTTTTCCTGCTTTCCTTTCAGGGAATACTTAGTTTAGAATTAACTTCTGTCAGAGAAAACACCGTTTCCCGCACGCACTCTGTGTGACTTCCCACCATTTCTATTTTACGGGGGAAAATACCACGCTGTGTTTGACACGCATGATTACAAGTTTACAGAATCCACTTACGGTTCTGTTGTTATTATTGTTTCTCTTTAGGAAAAGCTACTCATTAGAACCAAACAGAAGCCTTCTTTCCGGAGAAACAAATAAATGCAGGAAACTGGTTGTCCCCAGCTGAGCCGGCCTGATTTGTCCTTGTGTCTGGGAAAATGGACTCCCCAGGGGGTTAGGGCAAGGGGGCCCACACCCCAACCAAGCTGACACCTCGGAAACTGGTCCAGAGAGTGGGGTGGTGGGAGTTGGCATGTGGCTTTCCTCCTGGGAAGATGAGCATAACCCACATGCACACACACACCCGGCACACTCAGAGACACGTGCACACGTGCACCCTGCACACTCAGAGACACAAGCACACACACGCACCCTGCACGCTCAGACACATGCACACACGTGCACCCTGCACACTCAGAGACACATGCACACATATGCACCCTGCACACTCAGAGACACGTGCACACGTGCACCCTGCACGCTCAGAGACATGCACACACGTGCACCCTGCACACTCAGAGACACATGCACACACATGCACCCTGCACACTCAGAGACACGTGCACACGTGCACCCTGCACGCTCAGAGACATGCACACGTGCACCCTGCACACTCAGAGACACATGCACACACATGCACCCAGCACGCTCAGAGACACGTGCACATGTGCACCCTGCACACTCAGACACATGCTCACACACCCTACACGCTCAGAGACACGTGCACACGCGCACCCTGCACACTGAGATACGTGCATACGTGCACCCTGCACACTCAGAGACACATGCACACATGCACCCTGCACACTCAGACACATGCACACACACGCACCCTGCACGCTCAGAGACATGTGCACATGTGCACCCTGCACACTCAGAGACACATGAACACACACTCACCTGGCATGCTCAGAGACACGTGCACACGTGCACCCTACACACTCAGAGACACATGCACACACACGCCCTGCACTCTCAGAGACACGTGCACACACATGCACCCTGCACTCTCAGAGACACATGCACACACACACACCCGGCACGCCCAGAGACACGTGCACACGTGCACCCTGCACACTCAGAGACACGTGCACACACACCCACCATGCACTCTCAGAGACACAGGCACACACACCCACCGTGCACGCTCAGAGACAACGGGCCTGCTTGGGACAGCCAGTGATGGCCAGTGCTGCCCTCATTATGCCTGTTGCAACCTAGGATACCCAGCAGGCAGTTGGCTTTCTGCTGGAGGGCACAGGAAACCCCAGGCTGTTCAGACAAGCACAGCCCGGGCCAACCCTCATCTTCACGCCAGGCTTCAGCTCTTTGTGCCTCTGCCAGTGTTCCCAGGGAGGGAGAAGCACTGGGTGACGGGCATCCTGCCGCCACGCCCGACGCCCCTGGGTCTCTGCCTTGCTTTGCAGTCTCACCAGGCAGCAGGTGTGGACGGCAGGTGTGAGTCTCCTGGCTCTGACTCGCGGGTGACCAGAGGCCCAGGGGGCTTCGATGCAGGAGGTCATCTGATCTGCTGCCCACCATTTAGACAGTGAACACAGAACCCCGATGTCAGCTGACTCACCAGTACTACCCAGCGGCTGGGCAGTTTCTCCTGAGGCCTCTTCGTGGGGGGCAGGTGGCGGCTTCTCCCATGTCCTCCTGCTGCCACTCTTCTGTGCACACGTATCCCCCGTGTCGCTCCCTCTTCTTACAAGAACACGTCATATCGGGTCAGGGCCCTCCTCACAACCTCATTTCACCTTAATTCCCTCCCTCAAGGTCCCGTCTCCAGATAGAGCCACATGGGGGCTGGGGCCTCACCTGTGAATTTGGAGGGTACGGCTCAGTCCGCAGTGTCGCTCTCTGCCGGCGGCATCACCATAGCAGACGCACATGGGAGGCACGGGTGCTCTTTCCCTGGAGAGGGCATGGCTCTTCTCAGCAGAGCTTCTGCTCCCACTCTCCCCAGGCTGCTGTCCGTAGTCTCCCTGCTCAGCAAGGCAGGCGTCGCCTTGGGCCATGTCCACTGCCCCTCAGGGCAGTCCTGGAGGAGAGAGCTCATGCGCTCAGAGGCTCCCCACAGCTGCCACTGCCTGCTGTGTCCTGTCCTGAATGCATCCAGAAGCGGTCAGAAATAAAGGAAGCTCCAAGAGGGGACAGGGAGTGACAGGACAGATGGAATCCCATGTGTCTATGTCACCAAAGTGATTGGCACAAACCCCAGGAAGAGAGTGGGGCCTCAGCACTCGGGAGGAAAAGACCCAAGAGAGTCGACGCCCTCCCTGGCGAGGTTTGGGTGGGTGGGGGTGGAGAGGAACTGGAAGGCCGTGTGGTGTTGGCAGATGCTGGATGCCTGGGGAGTGGCAACATGGGGCTCAGTCCTCCTGGGCTCAGTCCTCCTGGGCTCAGTCCTGCGGGGCTGAGCCCAGGAGGTAACTGAGGACTTGGCAGGAGGAAGACCTCAGTGAGGACTTCATGAAACTTAGAGAGAAAGGAGCTGTAACCCCAAAACACATGGAGAAGAGGAAGGACGAAGAGTCAAGATGCTGACACAAGGCAGCCACGTCCTAGGCTGACCTGGGAGGAGTGACCCACCAACCTCTGGCCTGAACCTGGGAGGTTTAGGGCTGATTTCTTATTGACTCGATTCCATCCCGGCTCCAGGCCTTCATTATGATTATAAGTCCTTACTTCTCTTCCCCAAGTTCATTGTAAGGACATCTTATAGAAAGAGCTTGCCAAATAGCTCAGAAGAGAGCCAGGCCCTACATCACTCTTAGCTAAGCATTTATAGCTTGAGATAATTTTAGGTCATATTTTTACTGTTTGGACTATACTGGATTAGTTAATATTTTGATTCACCAATAAAATACATAGTCATTTCAGAAAACTTATGGAACACAGGCTGGATTGAACAATAAAATATAACTAAATAAAATCCCACCATTCGGAGAAAAACCACTGTGGATGTTTTGGGAAACTGAGGAGTGATTTTCCATACAGGGAAGTGCTCATGCCTCTGGAGTGCTGCTCAGTCTGCTCCGATGGGCCCCGGGTGTGACGCAGGTCCCTGTCACCGTTCCTCCGTCACTGCCCACAGGTTCCCATGAATCCAATCTTGTCAACAAAGTCTAGTCTTACCTGTTCACCACATATAAATGGAATAATTCAGTATAAACTAGTTGGCATTCAGCTTCTTTCCCTCAGCACTTTTATGTCTTTATTTTGAATTAATATGACTTCTATTTTCCAGTTCATGTCTTATTGCAGTGGCTAGTACCTCTTGAACCATACCAAGCAGAAGTGGTAAGAGCTCTTTATCAGGTTGAAAAATTCACCGTTTTCATTTGCTCAGAGTTTTTAACAACTATAAAAAGGTGTTTTATTTTGTCAAATAATTGATTTGCATCTGTTGAAATAACAATATAATTTTTCTTCCTTTGTTTGTTAATATAGTGAACTACACTGATTTTCTTCTGTTTCTAGAATATACCCAACTTGACCGTGGTATCCGATTCTTGTTAATTTTTGCTGAAGTTGAGATGCTTATTTTGCTAGTGATTTTTGCATCTATTCTTATGAAGGATATTGGTCTGTTAATTTCCTAGCCTATAATGCCTTTGTCTGCTTTTTGCATTCTAGTTACCTCATAAATATTTTATCTGGCAACCTCATAAAATATTTTAGGAAAAAATAGTTCCTCCTCTAGTTTATGGGTTTATGTAGGGTCCAGCCCTACAGGGTCCTGTGAGCCCCTCTCTACTGGCTCAGAGATGAGAAACTGGAAATAAAGACACCAGACAGAGACGGAGAGAAAAAGAGTTTGGGCCCAGGAGTCCACAGCCAACCTAAGCTCGGAGTCCGGCCGTAACCCCGAGTGTCCGCACGCTCTTTTATTCAGTACACAGCAGGGGGAAGCGTAGGTAGGGTGAGGTAAGGGTGGTCAGTGGTAGGGACAGGGTGGGTAGGGTGAGGTAGGGTGGTCAGTGGTAGGGACAGGGTGGGTAGGGTGAGGTAGGGTGGTCAGTGGTAGGGACAGGGTGGGTAGGGTGAGGTAAGGTGGTCAGTGGTAGGGACAGGGTGGGTAGGGTGAGGTAAGGGTGGTCAGTGGTAGGGACAGGGTGGGTAGGGTGAGGTAAGGTGGTCAGTGGTCAGGTAAATTGCGTGTCTTAGGGATGGGGGCCCAGGACTTTCAAGTTGCCGAGATGAGGTACGGAGCATAATGCGTCAGCACTTTTTCCAGACTTTTCAAGAAAGAACAAAGACATTAAGATTTATGTTACTTTTACTGATTATCTCTTCTAAGAAAAAGAGGAAGCAGGTGCAGAAGCGGGACATGAGAGTGGACATGGAACATGACCACTGAAGCACAGCATCACACAGAGACGGTTAAGCCCCTGGATGTCTGCTGGCCTCCCTGACAGCTGTCCTGCCTACTGCAAGAGCTTGGAGGGGCAGAGTTTCCTCCTAACTCCCCCGAGGAAGGAGACATCTCCTTCTGCAGTGGCTAAACAGCGGGCACTTTCCCAGCACTGGGGCTGCAGCACAGCCAAGGCGCCCTCCAGCAACCCTTACCCGGGCATGACAGAGGGCTTAGAGCGTCTTGCCTTAGGGTCACTTCTTTCACAATGGCACCTTAAGTTCACACTTCCTGACCTGAGAGGCATTAGTAAAAGATTATGCTGAGTATATATACATATCTTAATGGTTACCTATGAACAACTAAGATCACCTATAAATAACTAAGATCACCTATGAATAGCTACTATGGTTATATCTCTAGTTATTTTCTTCATTATTTATATGGGAACAGGCTGAGGCTTCTGACTCCTGCCTCGGCACTTATGGGGTCTCCCACCCACAAGTTTATATAGAATAGATGTCACTTCTTTCTTATATACTAGATGGGATTTACTACAGAAATTGTTTGGGCCTGGATTTTTCTTTGTAAAAATTATGAATTAATATCTTTAACAAATATAAGGCAGTTTAAATTTTCTATTTTTGCATGGGTATACTCTGGTAGTGTGTGTCTTTCGAGGAATGTGCCCGTTTTTTCTAAGCTGTCGAACGCATCGTGTGGCGTTGTTCCTGTCATCACCCGTTACCCGTGTCTGTAGGGCCTGTTGTGATATCCCTTCCTGGTTCCTGAAATTGCTGATTTGTCTTTTTTATTTTTTTTAATTATCAGTCTTGTTAAGGGATTTTCAGTTTTATAAATCTTTTTTTTTCCTTGAGACGGAGTCTCACTCTGTCACTTAGGCAGGAGTGCAGTGGCACAGTCTTGGCTCGCTGCAACCTCCACCTCCCAGGTTCAAGCCTCACCTCAGCCTCCCAAGTAGCTTCCTCCTACAGGTGTTGAAAGCACCATGCCCAGCTAATTTTCTTATTTTTTGTAGAGACGGGATTTTTTTCATGTTGCCAAAATGGGTCCACCTTGACCTCCCAAAGTGCTGGGATTACAGGTGTGAGCCATTGCACTGACCTTAATCTTCACAAATAACAAATTCTGGCTTTGTAAAGTGTCTCTGTTGTTTTATATTTAATTAAGTTTCCTTATACTTTTATTATTTCTCTTTTTTCCTACTTACCTTGACCTTAATTTGTTCTTTTTTAGCTAGCTCCCTAAGGTGGAAGCAAAGATAATTGATTTTACTCTTTTTCTTCATGTCTAATACAGGCATTAATCAATTTCTCCTTAAGGAGGGCTTCCGTGTCATCCCACAATTTCTGTATTTGATTTCAATGTTCCAAGCTGATTTTCTTGAGTACATGATGGGCATCTTTCAATAGGTAGAATCAAATTTTCTTATAGTTCTTGAATTGAGAAAAATTAGGGTCTGGCTTTGTCATCCAGGCTGGAGTGCGGTGGTGTGACCCCGACTCACTGCAACTCTGCATCTTGGGCTCAAGCCATCTTCCCACCGCAGCCCTCCCAGGTAGCTGGGACTACAGGTGTGCACCATCACACCCAGCTAATTTTTGTGTTTTTTGTAGAGACAGGGTTTCACCAGGTTGCCCAGGCAGGTCTCAGACTCCTGAGCTCAAGGAATCCTCCCACCTCAGCCTCCCAAAGTACTGAAACTATAGGCATGGAATTATGGTGCTTTTCTGTTTCTTTTTGTTTGCTTTTTTTTTTGAGACAGTCTCGCTCTGTCTCCCAGGCTGGAGTGCAGTGGCGCAGTCTCAGCTCACTGCAGCCTCCTCCTCCCCGGTTCAAGCAGTTCTCCTGCCTCAGCCTCCTGAGTAGCTGGGATTACAGGCACATGCCACCATGCCCGGCTAATTTTTTGTATCTTTAGTAGAGACGGGGTTTCACCATGTTGGCTAGGGTGGTCTTGAACTCCTGACCTCGTAATCTGCCTGCCTCAGCCTCCCAAAGTGCTGGGATTACAGGCGTGAGCCACCGCGCCCGGCCTCTTTTCTTCAGTTCCTTACTCGAATGCTGCTGGCTGTAATTTATACCTTTCAGTATTTCTCTGTATTCTGAGTTTTTGAGCCTCTGATTTGTGATGACCTTTTAAACCTGCAATTGCTTATTTAACTGCATTTCATTTGTATTGGTGGGTGGTGTCACGCTTTTCATTCACTTTGAGGATTTTCTGAGGTAGGTTTTGCTCCTGCTGCAATTTCTATTCTCATTTTCAATTTTGGTGCTCTTACTGTCAATTCTTAGGGCTGGATGCTGATTTCTTTGTTCAGGATTATTTGTGTCAGATTTTCCTGGACCAGCAGTAGCTGATGCCTTGTGGAGGGGTCTGGATGTTTTTCTAAATTTTTTAGTTTAGGGCACCCTCTTACTGGCTATAGCAATGTTCAACCTGTGTAATAAATGGCAGCTTTGGGGGCCTGTTTCTTCCTGACTCTTTGGGCTCAGTAGCACCCTTATGGAAGGGACATCTCTCCCTTCCGAGGAGCTTTCCTCCCCGCAGACGGTTGCCCATAAGACTGCATCCACGGGTCCTGTGTGCTTTCCAAGCACCGCCCTTTCAGCTCCCAGCACAGCTTTCTGGTCCACCCCACCTTAGGCCTCCTCTCTGTCTCCCTCTCTCGGGGCGCAGACGTCTCCTCTGTGAACATCACGGGCTTCTACACACGGGCACTGCAAACCCTCCTGTCTCCCAGGCACGTCCAACTCACCCTGCTCTGCTGTGGGCCCCTAGCCGGCTCTGATGGGTTCAGACGCTTCTCCCACCTTTTGCATGTCAGTTGAGGCTTGTGCTATTCGTTCTCTGTGTTCTGTTTGGTTGTGGGTGGTTTTGTTTGTTTTCTCTGTGCTTTTATAGAGGACATGTAGACAGATTTGGAACTAAGGGACAGTCATTTATCCAGTAGGTCCCAGAAGCCACTCCTTCCCCTTCTTTGCTTTCTTTTTCAGTTTCCCTCACTCATATTGAACACTTGCACCCTGAAGGGTCTGAAGCTGAACTCCCAGCTCCTCACCTGTGTGGCAGGTGGGATACAGGCTGAGAATAATGAAGGCCCAGGTGTGAGAGCTGATTTGACGAGGGCTGCGGAGTCCAGGCCTCCTGGGTGCGGCAGTGACTCGGCAGGCTTGGAAAAGCACTGGATAGCGGGTGCGCTCGGCCTCCCTGATGTGCTGAGGACAGACCACAATGAACCTTCTGGCAAGACGAATAAGCCACATGCATAAAGCGGGTCCACCTTCCCCAGGACCCGGCAGCCCCTGCGCTCGGCCCATGGCAGCACATTCATTTCCAACTGTACTTTGGATGTAATTCTGGCCGAGGCAGGATTCACCACGCCCAGCTCGTAGCCACATCTGACCGATCTGGTTCAACGTCCGTGCAATGGAGTCAGAGTGCTCTGTAGTCGCTGTGGACCCCTGGCTGAAGGTCACATAACCTGAGTGTGCCCAGATGAGCCACACGTGCAACACGGGGGAACCTCAGTGCTGGGGCTGGGAACGGGGACTGAAGCGGACGCCGCACGGCAGGATCCAGGATCCAGTTAGGTGGGGCCCGGGCATCAGCCCCTGGCAGGATGCAGTCAGACCAGACGACCCGGTCCAACCCCAGCTCACGAGGCAGAGCTGGGCATTTCCTCCTGTCTCCTGGCCCGTCAACTCACAATAAGGCTTCCTTGCTGCAAAACCGCGTGCTTCAGTGTTCAGCTTTCCACTGCGTGCTGGCAATGGACCTGGTGCGATTCCGCATGCATCCTACAGCTTCTCCTACTACAACCTCGGGGCCACGCGTCGACTCTCAGGGCTCACCTCACTCCCGCCGCACCCCCGAGCCCACCCTGGAAGCTGAACCCTCACGTGGCTGAGATCTGAGCCGGGTGCTTACCCTGGACATGCCCCACGAGGTGCTTCCCATCCTGGGCCAGTCCCCAGTGTCCGAGACCCCGTCTTGCCGCTGATGGAGCTCCCAGCCCTGCCGACGGTCCTCCTGTGGGACCGCCCCTGCTCTCCTCAGCAGCTGGATGAATCCTGATGCCCCTGCGTTCCTAACAGCTAGGTGAATCCTGATCAGTCACACCTTGTACGGACTGCAGTGTCACCTTACATTTAAAAGGTGCACATTGTTATTCCATGCTGTAAAAAACAGGCATAGAATTAAGTTGCTGACTTTGATGAGCCATTCCACGCCAACCGGAATGTTCACAAAAATGTTAGTGGGCTCACCATTGCTCCGTGATCTCATAGTACCCCCACAAAACACTGTGAGATGAAAACTGTGATCTCTCATTTGCTATAGTAAAGTTCAATTTAATAAATGGCAATTTCTGGTCTCTGTTTCCTTCTGACTCTTTGAAAACACCCTGGGTCAGTGGTGCCCTTATCATCAGCGACTTTTTCCCTTTCTTTCACCATCAACCATCTAAAGGACACCTTTAGATGTGCTTCCAACGCGCTCTCCTCTCCCCCAGACAGTTACACATGAAAACAAACTATGAACAAGGAAATTGAAGCTTGAGGAGGTGAAGTCCAAGGTCAAAATCATAACGAGCCCTTTGCATGCACATTTTATACCTCCAGGGGTCGTGGTGGCCTCGGGGGACGGGGCAGGGTCTTGTTCCTCTTTTCAAAACGGAAGCGAAATTCACACAACACAAAATTAACCATTTTAGAGAGAGCAACTCAGTGGCTTTTATCACCCTCACAATGGGCAGCTGCCACCTCTGGCTTCAGGACATCATCTCCCTAAAACAAAACCTCCTACCCATGAGCAGTCATTCCTGTCCCCCTCTCCCAGCCACAGACAGCCACTAACTTGGTTCCTGTCACTGTGGATTTATGGGTTCTGGATATTGCATGTAAAGGGAATTGTGCGCTGTGAATTTTCCGGTTCTGGATATTGCGTGCCAAGGGAATTGTGCCCTGTGGATTTCCTGGTTCTGTGTATTGTATGTAAAGGGAATTGTGTGCTGTGAATTTCCCGGTTCTGGGCATTGCATGTAAAGGGAATGTGCGCTGTGGATTTATGGGTTCTGGGTATGGCGTGTAAATGGAATTGTGCCCTGTGGATTTACGGGTTCTGGGTATGGCGTGTAAAGGGAATTGTGCCCTGTGGATTTATGGGTTCTGGGTATTGAATGTAAAGGGAATTGTGCGCTGTGGATTTCCCGGTCCTGGGCACTGCATGTAAAGGGAATTGTGCGCTGTGGATTTCCCGGTCCTGGGCACTGCATGTAAAGGGAATTGTGCACTGTGGATTTCCGGTTCTGGGTATTGCATGTAAAGGGAATTGTGCGCTATGGATTTCCGGTTCTGGGTATTGCATGTAAAGGGAATTGTGTGCTGTGGATTTCCCGATTCTGGGCACTGCATGTAAAGGGAATTGTGCGCTGTGGATTTCCCGATTCTGGGCACTGCATGTAAAGGGAATTGTGCGCTGTGGATTTCCCGGTCCTGGGCACTGCATGTAAAGGGAATTGTGCACTGTGGATTTCCGGTTCTGGGTATTGCATGTAAAGGGAATTGTGCGCT
>PVKV010039959.1:0-12642 GCA_004027835.1 Alouatta palliata | reverse complement strand
ATCCCACCTACCTACCAGTAATAACTGCCTTCACTCCCCTTCCTGGGTCCCAATGTCCAGTCAAGTGCCTTATGCTTTCTCTTCCCTATGTCTATCAAATGCCTTCACTCCACTTCCTGGGTCCCAATATCCAGTCAAGTGCCTTATGCTTTGTCTCCCCTATATCCAGTCAAATGCCTTCACTCCTTATAAAACCCCTCACCCTAAAAAGTTAAGTGCGACTTCTCTGGCCCTTACCTGGACCATAGAACCTCGCCAGGGAACTGAATAAATCAAATTTACATTTTCTTATACTGGCCTCAGTTTCCTCATTTCAACTCAACAATATACCTTACAATAATAGCAAGAACCTGTCATTTTGCAGAAATGTTTAAGTGATAATACAGAATACTGGTGAAAGTGGAAGGAAGGAAATTACTCTTCAGGAAAGAAATTTAGCAATGTAGGTAATTCCCCAAGGCACTAAATGATCATTTATAACAACATTCCAAATGCCTCCATGAAATGTCACATTACAGATGTGCCATAATTAGTTCAACCAATTCCTTAATATTGACGTTTTAGTTTCTTTAAAAACATACAAATGATACTGTGATAAAAATATTGGCCAGGCACGGTGGCTCACGCCTGTAATCTCAGCACTTTGGGAAGCTGAGGCAGGTGGATCACTTGAGGTCTGGAGTTCCAGACCATCCTGGCCAACACGGATAAACCCCATCTCTGCTAAAACTACAAAAAGTCAGCCGGGTGTGGTGATGGGCGCCTGTGGTCCCAGCTACTCGGCTGAGGTGGGAGGATTGCTTGAGGCCGGAAGTTTGAGGTTGTAGTGAGCTGTGATTTTGCCGCTTCACCCCAGCCTGGGTAACAGAATGAGATTCTACCTCAAAAAAAAATAAATAAATAAATAAAATAAATAAATAATATATAAAACTTTACACTCATCTAGAAGAGGAATTATTAAAGACTAATCCGCTGGGGGACTGTGAGGCCCTTCTGCCTTGTCACTCAGTCTGTATTTTAACAGATTTTACACCTTTTGATACTTATCGCCAGCTCTGATGTCCCAAGGAACAGCATGAATTAGCAAAATTCAGTACTGCTCTGTTCCCCCTCAGGACCGCCGATCTCCTCTGCCTGGCCTCCAGAAGAGCAAGAAGCACAGACCCGGGTGTCCTTGGCCTACGGTTCAGCCCAGCCTGGGAACAGAGCCTCTCAATTATAGGCTGAGCACCTTAAATGACTGGCTCCTCGAGAGTCTGACTGACACTTGGAGAGGCAGAAAACAAGCTGTGTCAGGTGGCAGAGCAGCCGTGTAAACATGGGTGCCACCTCTCCAGCCTCCCTGGAGGGGCTGATTTGGGTCACGTAGCTACACTGCAGTGTGACCCTCACTCACTCCACTGGCACATGGGTCTTCCTGAGTCTCAGGCCTTTTCTCTTTCCACATGGAAGCCCTGTAGGCTGCAAGGGCTTGATGAGTACCTCATGCTGTTAGCTCACACTACCACATCAAAAGCCTCACAGTCGGCCAGGCACGGTGGCTCCACCTGTAATCCCAGCAGTCTGGAAGGCCAAGACGGGCGGATCACTTGAGGTCAGGAGTTCAAGACCAGCCTGGCCATCATGGAAACTCCATCTCTACTAAAAATACATGGTGGTGCACGCCTGTAGTCCCAGCTACTCAGGAGGCTGAGGCAGGAGAATTCCTTGAACCTGGGAAGCAGAGGTTGTGGTGAGCCAAAATCACGCCATTGCACTCCAGCCTGGGCAACAGAGTGAGCTTCTGTCTCAAAAAAAAAAAGAAGAAAGAAAGAAGGAAGGAAGGAAGGAAAGAAAGAAGAAAGAAAGAAGGGAGGGAAAGAAAGAGAGAAAAGAAAGAAAGAAAGAAAGAAAGAAAGAAAGAAAGAAAGAAAGAAAGAAAAAGACAAGAAGCCTTACAATCAGCTACCCTCCTTCAAGAACATCCCTCCCTGGAGCCTTCTGGGGCCTACATGTCCAGGTCCCAGTCACTGCCCACCTCCTTGATTCCCTGGTCTTGCTGCCAATCACTTCCCAGCCCCCTGGCTGACTCCACTTACACTCTCTGTCTCAGCCCCTACCCCAGCCTTCTCCAGGGACTTTGGTATTTCTAATACATGAAATTGACAAAGGAGTAGCTCCCAGAATACATAAAGAACTCCAAAAAATTAAAAAAAGAAGGCCATATTGATTTTGAAATGAGTAGCCTGGTGTGGTGGCATAAGCCTGTAATCCCAGCTACGTGGGAGGCTGAGGCAGGAGAATCACTTGAAGCCAGGAGGTGGAGGTTGTAGTGAGCTGAGACTGAGCCACTGCACTCCAGACTGGGCAATAGAGCAAGACTCTGTCTCAAAAAAGAAAAAAAGAAAAGAATTGAAATGAGAAAATAATATGAACTGCAGGGCAAAGAATATGAAATGTAGGTCATAGAAGAGAAAACCCAATAAATGTCAATAATATGAAAGGATGCTTAATTTCACCTGGGAAATGAAATTTTAAACAACATTGAGATACCATTTCACACCCACCAGGTTGGCAAACGTGTTTTAATTTGAGAATACCAAGTACCAGGGGAGGATTATGGAAAGACAGAAACTTTCATACACAGATAAAAGTTTTTAATTTATACTTTTATACACAGATGATAGGACTATAAATGGGAACATTTCTTTTGGAAGCAATTTGGCATGACTTAGTAAAGTTTAAAATGTTCAGGGGCAATGACCCAACTGCAGTGAATTAAAGGTGAATGTAAACTCTTTGCCACTCGTCCCAGTGACAGGTAGCGTCTATTTTCATTCCCCTTGAAGCTGGGCTGGCCTATAACCTGTTCTGACCAAAAGAATGCAGCAAAAGTAATGATGCTGTGTTACTGAGTCCCTCTGTCTTTAAATCTAGGATAATCCTAGGTTGGGAGCTAATAATTTCACCTTTTATAAGATGAATGATTAATTGCCTAAAGTTGAAAAAGCCCCTAGGAGAAAGTTTTGTGCTAGAATTGTTTAGAATTTATTTTCTCTTGTGGGCCAAGATGCCCATCTAGTTCTCTGAGTTAAAGCTTTCAGGAGCTATAATTTTGAGGCCAAGCCCTAAGAGATCCACAGCCTCCCACTTTGTGTTTGAAATGCTCCTTCTTCTTGGAACTTGACATCATGATGTGAGGAAGTCCAAGCTAGCCATGTGGAAAGACCACAGAGAGGCGCACCGAGGCATCAGCCCTTCAAGGGAGGCCACTCTGGATCTCCTAGCTGTCCCCGTGCTCCAGCTGACACCACGTGGAACAGAAGACCCACCCACAGTAATGAATTATGATTACTGTGAGCTACAGGTTATTTTGGTTTTTTTTTCTGAGACCTCTGTCACCAGGCGCCAGGCTGGAGTGCAATGGCGCCATCTCGGCTCACTGCAACCTCCACCTCCAGGGTTCAAGCAATTCTTCTGCCTCAGCCTCCTGAGTAGCTGGGACTACAGGTGCACGCCACCACACCCAGCTAATTTTTGTATTTTTTAGTAGAGACGGGGTTTTGCCATATTGGCCAGGATGGTCTCAATCTCTTGACCTCGTGATCTGCCCCTCTCGGCCTCCCAAAGTGCTGGGATTACAGGCGTGAGCCACCGCGCCCGGCCGAGCTATAGGTTTTGAGGCGATTTGTTATATAGCAATAGGTAACAGAAACACAGAAATTCTCCTAGTTGTACACTCTAAAAAAAAATCCCTCACGTGGGCACAGTGACACAGGTATATAATTCTTACTAAAGCATTGACTGTGATGGCAAAAATTAGAAACAACCAAATGTCCATCAATAGGAACGTGTGTATATAAATTGTGGAATCGAAGGTGGGGGGAGCAGATGTGTCACATGGCAAGAGAAAGGGCGAGAGACAGAGAGAGAGAGAGAGAGAGAGAGAGAGAGAGAGAGAGAGAGAGAAGGAGGTGCCAGGCTCTTTTAAATAAGGAGTTCTCATGTGAACTAACAGAATTCATTCATCACCAAGGAGAGGGCACCGGGGCATTCATGAGGGGAGACCCACACCCCTTCCCCTAGCCCCACCTCCAACACTGGCTTTCACATGTCAGCATGAGACTTGTAGTAGACAAGTATCCAAATTCTATCAGGAGACCCCGCACCCCTTCCACCACGTGAGAACACAGTTAAAAGGTACTGTCTATGACATAGGCGCCAGGTCTGCTCGTGCCTTGATCTTAAACTTCCCAGCCTCCAGAACTGTGAGAAATAAATTTCTGTTGTTTATAAGCTCCCCAGCCCTATTGGACTAAAACAGTACTTTTACATGCTGTTCACATTTAGGCTCCCAGGGAAGATGTGTTAGTCCTCCCAGGACAGGGCCAGTCAGTGGAGCAGGGGTTGGGGGGCCCTTCCTCTCTCCCTTCCACTCCACCCTCTCTCTTCCCTATCCTGGAACCAGGAACAGCAGCCAAAACCATTAAGGCAGCGATTGTCCAAGGCTCCCTAGGAGAGGGATCAGTGTGGAACAAATCCTGATGGTTTCTGTTCTTTTGGAAATGGGCTGTGACAGGGCGGGTGGACTACAGGGGCTCCCATCTGCCCCAGCGAGTTCCACCAAGACTCTTCAGGAGCTTCACTTTCAGAAACATGGAAAATGTCCAAAGACACCAATTTCCCTCATTTCCTCCCTCCCTCTGCTGTTCACCTGCCTGCTTGCCTCTCTCAGACAGTTTCATCCCAGAGCCTTCCCAGGTTTCCTGAGGCCATTTCTTCTTTCTTTTATTTGTTTGGGGAGTGGCTCCCTTAGGCTTGGTCACCCAACGGCCCAGTGAATCCCCGAAGAGGCGGGCACAGGCGTCTCCCCGTTTTCCCTGGAGGTTTGGAAGAGGCAGCCTTGAAGACCAAGGAAGAACATGGACTCCGGAGTCCGTTACAGCCAGTTTGGGTTCTAGTACCTTAACCTTGTGAGCCTCAGGGTCTACATCTGCAAACTGAGGTGACTATGCTGAACTTCCCTAAGAGACGACCGGGAGGACCAAACTCATCTCCTGCCAGTGTTTCTCATCGAGGGTGCTGGTGGTGACTGGGGCAGGCTGTGTTGCTGTTACGAAGGGGTATCCCACGTGTTACAGGGTAATTAACATCCCTGGCCCTGCTGGCTCGCACTCAGCAGTGCCCCAGTCACTGGGACATCCCAGACACCCCAGGCGTTTCTAAGTGCTCCCTGAGCTGGCAATCTCCCGATCAAGAAACTAAACTTCTCGAAGGCAGAGTCCCCATCTTTGTGTTGCCAAAGCCAGGTGCCCAGTAGCGGCTCAATATGAGTTTGCTCCTCTCATGGACATTTTTTTTTTTTTTGAGATGGAGTCTCCCTCTGTCGCCTAGGCTGGAGTGCAATGGCGCCGTCTCAGCTCACTGCAACCTCCGCCTCCTGGGTTCAAGTGACTCTCCTGCCTCAGCCTCCCGAGTAGCTGGGATTACAGGCGCGCACCACCGCACCCAGCTAATCTTTGTATTTTTAGTAGAGGCGGGGTTTCACCAAGTTGGCCAGGCTGGTCTCAAACTCCTGACCTCATGATCTGCCTGCCTCAGCCTCCCAAAGTGCTGGGATTACAGGCTTGAGCCACTGCACTTGGCCTTCTCATGGACTTTTAAGAACAATGACTTTAAAAAATCCCCGCTGAGGCAGCTGTGGGATTAGGATACGCTCATGCACACACCGTATAGCACTCATGGTCCTTGCTCTGGTGGTTGCCAGGCTGTGGCCACAGACAGTGGCAGGGCCCAGCAGCAGCCAGGTGTGACAGACTGTACCACCTTATAAGCCCTGGAACTCAGCGCAGCAGGCTTGGCCAACCAAGCCCTGCGGTGGGGTGAGGTGTCAGGGAGGATGTGCCGGAACCCAGGGTGAACCACAGAGCCTTCAGGGCAGAGTGACAGGGCACTTCCAGTCAGACTTGCCTGACTCCAGGCACACAGGGCCTGCGCTCTCCCAGCCATCCAGTTAGTCTGTGTGCTCCCGGCTCAGCTTTACCCAAAAAGAGCAGACTCCTTGGGGGCTCTCCCAGCTTCTGGGAATGCCCTTAACACAGGCATTGGCCTCTTGGGCATGGGGTGGCACCCTTCTGAGCCTACTTCCCAAGCCTGTCAGTAGGAACCATCACAATCCTCCTGAAATTACATAGTATATCCAGAAAATATACTACAGGGATGCCACAACGCCTCCCTTCTTAACCAAGAGACGGCCCGCTGCATTGGAAAAACCCTGACTTGAGGAGTTCAAGACCAGCCTGGCCAACACGGTAAAACCCTGCCTCTACTAAAAATACTAGAAAAATTAGCCGGGCGTGGTGGTGCACCTGTAGTCCCAGCTACTCAGGAGACTGAGGCACGAGAATCGCTTGAACCCGGGAGGCGGAGGTTGCAGTGAGCCGAGATCGCACCAGTGCACTCCAGCCTGGGTGACAGAGACTCCATCTAAAAAGAAAAAAGGAAGAAAGTCCTCAGTTCTGGCTTGGGTATTTTACTAGCCACAGGATTTGGGGTGAAGGTGAACACCCATTTAGTTGTCAAATCAACAGAACAACGGTCGCTGACCTTCCTACTTTGCAGGAGCTGTCGTGGAAGTATTTGTGCAGACTTCAAAGCCAGCACACCCTCGCATCTTCCCCACCGCCTCTCCGGCCTGGAAGTCTGACGTGATGGTACGGGAGACGAGCAAGGCTTCCAGTCCCTTCCTAGTCAGCCCCTCCGTGAGGACAGCTCCCTGACTTCAGTGACTCTCAAGGCTTTTGGAACTGCACGTTTATTCATTCACTTATTTAATGATCTGATTTCCTTCAACAAGAGGTTTTTTTTCTCTTGGCTGCACAAAATCAATTTTTCTTTCCTTTCACTGTGTCGTTCTTTTTTTTTTTTCTTTTTGAGACGGAATTTTGTTCTTGTTGCCCAGGCTGGAGTGTAGTGGTGCTGTCTCGGCTCACTGCAACCTCTGCCTCCTTGCAACCTTGCCTCCCAGGTTCAAGCGATTCTCCTGTCTCAGCCTCCTATGTAGCTGAGACTACAGGCGCACGCCACCATGCCTGGCTAATTTTTGCATTTTTAGTAGAGACGGGGTTTCATCATGTTGGCCAGGCTGGTCTTGAACTCCTGACCTCAGGTGATCCACCCACCTTGGCCTTCCAAAGTACTGGGATTACAGGTGTGAGCCACCACGCCTGGACTGGATAAATGTTTGGTAAATGAACCAACAAGTGAATAAAGGATGACAAATGCCATAAATGAGACATGTTCAAGGCTGGGATTGCGGATGTGAGCCACCGCACCTGGCCACTGTGTCATTCTTGACATTTTTCTCTGTTTTGCACGTTTTCTGTCCCTGAGGATGGGAGACTTTGCCTGGCCCCCTCCCAGGGGTCAGCAAGCATTCTGGGCAGGGCAGGGACCTGTGCAAATGCGGAGAAAGACTCCTTGTTCTCCACAAAGCCCTTCTCTCCAGCTTGTTGTCTTGCTATAAGTATAAATAAAAACCTAACAACATGATTGCAGGGGCTGTTGTTCTGGTAGGTGTTCCACTTGCCTCTGAAACCGGGAACCCTCCATGCGTGAGAAGCCTCACAGTGATATGATTTATAGGCATGGAGATACATAGGGAAATTTATATACAATAAAGTTACATTGATATATGTGTTATGTGTATACGGAGACAGAGATAGAGTCAATTCTCATCATTCGCAAATTTCATAAAGCATGAGAATCGCGCTTAAACCCTGGGAGACCGAGGTTGTAGTGAGCTGAGATCCGCCACTGCACTCCAGTCTGGGTGACAGAGGGGGACCCTGGCTGGGAAAAAAAAAACAAACCTGGAAACATGCAGAAAACAAAGTTATCTGCTGACAGTTGATGAAAATGTTGTGACCAGGGGTTTGCGGGAACCTAAGCCTGTATTCCCGTATTCCCCTAGGAGCAGTACTTCAGTATTTGTTAATTCAGGTTTGAGATGACTTCATACAACATGTAGATCTCCTTCTATATTTGAGGAATTCCACACACTGTGAGTCTTGGAGAGGCAAGGACCTACCTTCCACTCTAGAGCCAGGGCAGGGTATAGACCTGGGCCCTGCCAGTCAGACCAAGTCATACTCAGGGCTAGCGCTGCGCAGAGGGGAGGAGCTTCAGAGACGATCTGGAGCGTCTCTGGTGGCGGAGTTGGTGGCTTCAGCGCCAGGGTGTTCTCTGGGGTCAGTGCTAGCAGGATTGGAGGTGCGAGCCAGTGCAAGCTGAGGTGCCCATCATGCCCTACACCTGCTCTCAGGGGGCTGCCAGGCACTGTTTCTGGCTGCATAGCCTGAAGCCTGGTTCCCAGTTCTCTGGTCATCCTTGGGTGACCCAATATCCTTCTAACTAAGCCTGTGTCTAAATTCGTTAGAGTTGGTTTCTACTGTTTGCAACCAAGAACCTAGTATATGTGTGTGTGCATGCATGTGTAGGTACGTGTGGATTTAGTTGTTATTTTTGTTTCTCTACAAGTAAGTAACTGGGGGTTAAGGAGAGTTGGTGAGGAGGCTTCACAGAGGAGGAGGTCACTGTGCTGGATCTTGATGGATGGCTGAAGGTTTGCCAGGGTACAAGTTAGGAGTGTTCCAGGCAGGGCGGACAGCGGGTGGAGGAGACATGGAGGAATGATCTACATGGCACACTCAGGACATTATGAGGCATTCAGGGAGGCTGGGGTTGTGGGAAGGTGACAATGGCAGTGGGGCAGCTACAAGTCAGTGGCAGCTGCTGGGAGGCGAGTGAGAAGCTGAGGCTCCCATTCGTTCCCCGCTGTCCCCAAGAGTTCCGCTCCACGCCCTCCCTGCTCTCATCTGCACCCAGCACAACTGCTTTCACCAGCCCCAGATCACCAGACACAGAGTCAAGCCAAATCAATCCATTCCTGAGAATGGAGAAAGCCAATTCACTCCCAGCAGTCCAGAGAGAAGAGGTGCTTTTTTAAACAAATTCCGGCAGCACCATGTGAGGACATCAGATGTGAGATCCTCCAGAGATGCTGAATGAGAGTGAGATGAACTGAAAGCCAGATCATCTTCGTCAGCTCCGGCGGCCATATCAAAATACCATGGACTGGATGCCTTAAATAACAGGTATTTATTTCTCATAGTTCTGGAGGCTGGAAGTTGAAGATCAGAGTGCCAGCAGGGTGAGAGCTCTCTTCCTGGTTTCCAGATCACTGCCTTCTTACTGTGTGCTCGCGTGGAATTGGGGAGGGGGAGGGGGAGGGGCCGGGCCCGGTGGCTCATGCCTGTAATCCCAGCACTTTGGGAGGCTGAGGCAGGCAGATCACGAGGTAAGGAGATTGAGACCATCCTGGCCAACATGGTGAAACCCCGTCTCTACTAAAAATACAAAAATTAGCCGGGCGTGGTGGCATGTGCCTGTAGCCGCAGCTACTCAGGAGGCTGAGGCAGGCGAATCGCTTGAACCCAGGAGGTGGAGGTTGCAGTGAGCTGAGATCGTGCCACTGCACTCCAGTCTGGGTGATGGAGCAGACTCCGTGTCAAAAAAAAAAAGGAAAAGAAAATGAAAGGAAGAGAGAGATCCAGCAAGAAATCGTTTCCTCTTCTTATAAGGCCACAGTCCTAATGGATTAGGGCCCCACCCTTGAAAGTTTGTTTAACCTTAATTCCCTTCTAAAAACCGTATTTCTAAATACTGTCACATTAAGGGTTAGAGCTTCATGTACATTTGAGGGGAGACACAATTCAGTCCATAGCACTGACCTTCAAGGAGCTTCCTTGAGTGGGATGGAGCCTGAGCTGAAACCCACAGACCAGAATTTCCACCCAGACCAGCAGCGCAGCTTGGGGCAAGCCACTGGCATTACCTGGAACATGAGAAGCTTCAGTGAAACCTCAAAATTCCTTCTGTCACTAAGATTCTTTCGAAGTCCCAGGGCTTTTTGCTTGAGATAGGGGTGGGGAGATGCTTCCTCACTCCCCAGAGTCCCGCCAGGAAAGGTCAGGTCAGGAAGAGCTTGGCTGTTTTCTTTTCAGCTCTCCATGAATACGCTTGGCACAGGGACTGTGTGTTCCCGTGGAGAGAGGTTTTTGTGGTGCTGGGCCCAGGAGATCCACAACAGGGACCCCAGCGTCCTTGGGGGAGGATGTTGCTGTCAGAACAGGGGTAGGGAAGCAAGGTGATGGGGAATCAGTGAATTCTAACACACCTGAAAATACGGCTCATAATACACACCTGATTAGTCTTTGGTACAAGAGACAAAAAAAAAAAAAAAATTGAACTAACTAGACAAAAGGCTGAAATTAGCTGGAAAGTTTCCAAAAAGTAACCATCAATTGCAAAATGGCAAGAAGGCAGGGGTCAGGCTCGCCTCTCCTAGAACTGGAATCAGGAACTCAAATGCATTCAGGATCTCTCTGCCCCTCAGATCTGCTTCCCAGTTTGTGGACCCGACTCCTTATCACAGAGCATCTTCTCCATGTAGTGGAGGAAGACGGCCCCTCTCCCTTTCCAGACTTTGCCCTCACAGCTTTGTCCACAGAAGAAACCGCTCCTCCTGGTCAGGCCCAACTCAGTAGTGTCCAGGGAAAGGCTCAATTGGCCAGGGAGATTATGAGTTCAGCCCTGCACACACAGCGTGAGCTGGGAGCAGGGCCACATAAGGAATAACAGCTGCCAGTCAGCTACAACACATCCAGGTCTTGCAAAAACTCAAGCATTGCCACATGACTCTTTCTTTTTTTTGATGGAGTTTCACTCTGTTGCCCAGGCTAGAGTGCAGTGGCACGATCTCGGCTCACCGCAACCTCTGCCTCCCAGGTTCAAGCAATTCTCCTGCCTCAGCCTCACACGCCTGTAGCTGGGACTACAGGCGTGTGCCACCACGTCCGGCTAATCTGGTATTTTTAGTAGAGATGGGGTTTCACCATATTAGCTAGGCTGGTCTCGAACTCCTGATCTCAGGTAATCCACCCGCCTCGGCCTCCCACAGTGTTGGGATTACAGCCCGGCCTACATAACTCTTCCCATTTCACAGATGAGCAAGCTGAGGTGCAGAGAAGGAGGGGCTTGACCACAGCGATGTGGTTTTCATCTAAATAAAGATACCGGACATTATGTCATGAAAAACCTGGTTATTAGTGGGGCACGTTGGCAGACACCTGTAATCCCAGTGCTATGAGAGGCTGAGGCAGGAGAATCACTTGAGGCCAGGAGTTTAAGACCAATCTGAACAACAAAACAAGAACCCATCTCTACAAAAAACAATTTTTTTTTTCAGACAGGGTCTCACCCAGGCTGGAGTACAGTGGCGAGACCTCAGTTCACTGCCCACTACGCCTCTCAGATTCAAGCGATTCTTGTGCCTCAGCCTCCTGAGTAGCTGGGATTACAGGCGCACACTGCCACACCTGGCTGATTTTTGTATTTTTTTGATAGAGATGGGGTTTCACCATGTTGTCCAGGCTGGTCTCGAACTCCTGGCCTCAGATAATCCGCCTGCCTTGGCTTCCCAAAGTGCTGGAATTACGGACATGAGAAATTTTTTTTTTTAATTAGCTGGGTGTGGTGATGCTTGCCTGTAGTGCTAGCTTCTGGAGAGGCAAGGCAGGAGGACCACTTGAGTTGAGGAGTTTAAGGCTGCAGTGAGCCGTGATTGCACCACTGCACCCCAGCCTGGGTGACAGGGTGAGACCTTGTCTCAGAACAAACAAACGAGATAGTTGGCAGCTCTGCAAGCTTAGAGGAAAGCAGCTGGGTGTGGGTGAGTGGAGTTGAGCAGGCGAGGAGGGAAGAAGGCTGTGTTTGCTTCATGCCGACAATGTGCCTGGCACTGGCGGATTATCACGGGAGAACCCTCTAGTGTCCACCCTGTTTTGAAAAAGAGAAGAAAATGAGGTTCGGAGCGGTTCCATGCCCAATCCCAGGCTCCACGGCGTAGAGGCAGGGCTGGAATTCAAACCGCAGTTACAGGTTCTGGGCATTACTCACCGCAGTAGCTGTGTGCCCAGGCCCCTCGGGAAGTGTCTCGCTGTTAGACAGACTCAGGATTGGATGACGCTCTCTGGCTCTGTTTCTTCTGGTCTTAGATGCCAGCAGAGTACAGGTCCCTCTGGGGTTTGTGACATTTGGAAAACTGCAGGGAAAGGGTACAGAGGAACTAAACATGATGCCCAAGGGGCAGAAAGGGTTTTCTGAGGAAACGTAAAGACAAACTGGGCTGTTGCGTTGCTGGTGAGCCGGCTCCGGCACTTCTCCAGCCCTATCTCTGTCTGATCCTCCAGCCACCCTAAATTATTTAGTTTCCTGAATATGTCACTGCCTCCATGCCTTTGTAGAAACTGCTTCCTTTACCTAAAACACCTTTTCTACTCCCATCCCAACCCTGCCCTCCTAGAATACTCCTATACATCCCTCAAAACCCATTTCAGTCATCTCCTCTGTGAAGTCCTCCTGTTTCTTAGCAGTGGACCCTTCCTGCGCCATACCCTAGGGTCGATTGATTCTTTTTCTTTGTCCATCAGCACAACTAAGACTTCTTCCAAAACAGTGGTGGTTCTCCACCCCCACGTGTGGATCTGCTTGCTGCGTCAGAATCACCTCAGGAGTGATTTCGAGATAGTCAAGCCCAGGCCC
>PVKV010039958.1:0-12641 GCA_004027835.1 Alouatta palliata | reverse complement strand
GGACATGGATGAACCTGGAAGCCATCATTCTCAGCAAACTGACACAGGAACAGAAAACCAAACACCGCATATTCTCACTCATAGACGGGTGTTGAACAATGAGAACACATGGACACAGGGAGGGGAGCATCTCACACTGGGGTCTGTTGGGGGGGAAAAGGGGAGGGACAGCAGGGGTTGGGGAGTTGGGGAGGGATAGCATGGGGAGAAATACCAGATATAGGTGATGGGGAGGAAGGCAGCAAATCACACTGCCATGTGTGTTCCTATGTAACAATCTTGCATGTTCTTCACATGTACCCCCAAACCTAAAATGCAATAAAAAGTATATATATAAAAAAAAAAAAATGAGCAAAGCCTCAAAGAAATTTGATATTATGTTAAATGACCAAATACAAGAATAATTGGTGTTCCTGAGGAAGAAGAGAAATCTAACAGTTTGGAAAATTTATTTGAGGTAATAATTAAGGAAAAATTTCTCAGTCTTGCTAGAGATTTAGACACCCAAAAACAAGAAGCTCAAAGAACACCCAGGAAATTCATTGCAGAAAGATTATCGCCTAGGCACATAGTCATCAGGCCATCTAAAGTCAAGACAAAGGAAATAATCTTATGAGCAGCAAGGCAAAAGCATTGCGGAATGTATCAGATTAACAGCAGGTTTCTCAGCAGAAACCCTGCAAGTCAGAAACATTGGGGTCCTATCTTTAGCCTCCTTAAACAAAATAACTATAAGCCAAGAATTTTGTATCCAGCAAAACTAAGCTTCATAAATGAAGGAGAGATAAAGTCTTTTTCAGACAAATGCTAAGAGAACTTGCCACTATGAAGCCAGCACTATGAAAACTGCTGAAAGGAGTCCTAAGTCTCAAAACAAAACCCTAAAATACACCAAAATAGAACTCCCTTAAAGTATAAATCTCACAGGACCTATAAAACAATAAAATAATGAAAAAAAAAGTTATTTGGGCAACAACTCCCATGATAAATAGAACAATGCCTCACATCCCAATACTAACGTTGAATGTAAATGGCCTAAGTGTTCCACTTAAAAGATACAGAATGGCAGAATGGATAAGAATTCACCAACCAAGTACCTGCCATGCTCAAGAGACTCACCTAACACATAAGTACTCACATAAACTTAAGGTAAAGGGGTGGAAAAGAGATTTCATGCAAATGGACACCAAAAGTGAGCAGAAGTAGCTATTCTTATATCTGACAAAACAGACTTTAAAGAAACAACTGTTAAAGAAGACACAGAACAACATGATTTAATGATAAAAGGACTAGTCCAACAGGAAAATATCACAATCCTAAATTTATTTTCACCTAACGCTGGAGCTCCCAAATTTATAAAACAATTATTGCTAGACCTAAGAAATTAGATGGCAACACAATAATAGTGGGGGACTTCAATACTCCAAGTACTAGACAGGGCATCAAGACAGAAAGTCAACAAAGAAACAGTGGACTCAAACTATACCCTAGAACAAATGGACTTAACAGATATTTACAGAACATTCTACCCAACAGGTGCAGAATATACATTCTTTTCATCAGTGCTTGGAACATTCTTCAAGACAGATCATATTATAGGTCACAAAACAAGCCTCAATAAATTAAAAAAACTGAAATTATATCAAGTACTCTCTCAGAACACAATGGAAGACAACTGGAAACTTACTCCAAAAGGAACCCTCAAAACTATATAAACACATGGAAATTACATGATCTGCTCCTGAATGTTCTATGGGTAAACAATGAAATCAAGATGAAAATTTAAACATTCTTTGAACTGAATAGTAGTAGTGACACAACCTATCAAAATGGAATACTATGCAGCCATAAAAAAGGATGAGTTCATGTCCTTTGCAGGGACATGGATAAAGCTAGAAACCATCATTCTCACTAAACTGACCTAAGAACAGAAAACCAAACACCGCATGTTCTCACTCAGAAGTGGGTGTTGAACAATGAGAACACATGGACACAGGGAGGGGAACATCACATACTGAGGCCTTTTGGGGGGTGAGGGGGCTAGGAGAGGGATAGCAGGGGGTGGGGAGATTGGGGATTTTATTATTTCTCTTAATAACATTAAGCGAAATACCTAATGTAAATGACAGGGGGATGGGTGCAGCAAACTACCATGGCATGTGTATACCTATGTAACAGTCCTGTACCCCAGATCTTAAAGTATAATAAAAAAAGATCTGCACATGTACCCCAGAACTTAAAGTATAATAATTTTTTTTAAACATTAAAAAAAAAACTTCTGGATACAGCAAAAATGGTACTAAGAGGAAAGTTCATAACATTAAATGCCTACATCAAAAAGTCTGAAAGAGCACAAATAGACAATCTAAGCTCACCCCTTAAGCAATTAGAGAAACAAGAACAAATCAAACTGAAAGCCAGCAGAAGACCACAAATAACAAAGTTCAGAGCAGAACTAAATAAAAAATAAATAAATAAATAAATAAATAAGATAAGTGACACAAAAATCTGGTTCTTTGAAAAGATAAACAAAGTCAATAAACCATTAGTGAGATTAACCAAGAAAAGAAAAGATCCAAAAAGCTCAATTAGAAATGAAATGGGAGCCACTACAACCAATACCACAGAAAAACAAAAGCTCATTCAAGGCTAGTATAAACACCTTTTGCCCACAAACTAGAAAGCCTAGAGGAGATAGATGAATTCCTGAAACTATATAACCCTGCTGGATTAAATTAGGATGAAATAGAAACTCTGAATAAGCCAATAACAAGTAGTAAGATTGAAACAGTAATAAAAAATTGGCAATAACAACAAAAACATCCAGGACCAGATGGATTCACAGCTGAATTATATCAGGCATTCAGAGAATTGATACCAATCCTCCTGAAACTATTCCAAAAGATAGAGAGAGGGGGAATCCTCCCTAAATCATTCTATGAAGATTGGCCTAATACCAAAACCAGGAAAGGATATAACAAAAAAGGAAACTACAGACCAATATTCCTGATGAACGTAGATGGAAAAATCCTCCACAAAATGCTAGCTAACTGAATCCAACATCTTATCAAAAAGATAATACATCATTATCAAGTGGGTTTCGTACTAGAGATGTAGGGTTGGTTTAACATATCCATGTCAATAAATGTGATAAACCACATAAACAGAATTTAAAACAAAAATCATATAATCATCTCAATAGATACAGAAAAAACATTTGACAAAATCTAGCATCGCTTTATGATAAAAACCCTCAGCAAAAGTAGCATAGAAGGGATATACCTTAAGGTAATAAAAGCCATCTATGACAAACCCACAGCCAATATTATACTGAATGGGGAAAATTTGAAAGCATTCTCCCCTGAGAACTGGAACAAGACAATGATGCCTACTTTCGCTGCTTCTATTTAACATAGTGCTGGAAGTCCTAACCAGAGCAATCAGACAAGAGAAACAAATAAAGAACATCTAAATCAGTAAAGAGGAAGTCAAACTGTTGCTCTTCACCAATGATATGATTGTATATCTAGAAAATTCTAAATAGTCATCCAAAAAACTCCTAGATCTGTTAAATGAATTCAAAAAACTTTCAGGATACAAAATTAATGTATACATATCAGTGGCACTGCTATACACCAACAGTGACCACTGAGAATCAAATAAAAAACTCAACCTCCTTTACAACAGCTGAAAAATTTTTAAATACTTAGGAATACACCTAACTAAGGAGGCGAAAGATTTCTACAAAGGAAACTACAAAACATTGCTGAAAGAAATCATAGATGGCACAAACAAATGAAAACATATCCCATGCTCATAGATGGTAGAATATTGTAAAAATGATCATACTGCCAAAAGCAATCTACAAATTCAAGCAATTCCCATCAAAGTATCATCATCATCCTTCACAGAACTAGAAAAAACAAGCCTAAAATTCATATGGAACAACAACAACAAAAAGCACCCACAGAGCCAAAGCAAGAACAAGAAAAAAGAACAAGTCTGGAGGCATCACATTACTTGACTTCAAGCTATACTACAAGGTTATAATTACCAAAATAGCATGGTACTTGTATAAAAACAGGTATGCAGACCAATGGAAAAGAATAAAGAACTCAGAAATAAAACCAAATACTTACAGATAACTGATCTTCAACAAAGCAAAGAAAAACATAAAGTGGGGAAAGGACACCCTGGTGCTGGGATAATTGGCAAGCCACATGTAGAAGAATAAACTGGATCTTCATTACTTACCTTATACAAAAATAAACTCAAGATGGATCAAAGTCTTAAATCTAAGACCTGAAACCATAAAAGTTCTAGAAGATAGCATTGGAAAAACTCTTCCAGACACTGGCTTAGACAAAGAGTTCATAGCAAGAATACAAAAGCAAATGCAACAAAAACAAAGATAAGTGGATGGGACTTAATTAAACCAAGAAGCTTCTGCACAGCAAAAGAAATAATCAGCAGAGCAAACAGACAACCACAGAGTGGAAGAAAATATTCTCAAACTATGATAAAGGACTAATAACCAGACTCTCAACGAACTCAAACAAATCATGAAGAAAAAAACATTCCCATCAAAAAGTGGGCTAAGGACATGAATAGACAAGTCTCAAAAGAAGACATACCAATGGCCAACAAACATGAAAAAATGCTCAAAATCACTTATTATCTGAGAAATGTGAATCAAAATCACAATGTGATACTACCTCACTCCTGCAAGAACGGCCATAATGAAAAAATAAAAAATAATAGATGTTGGCATGGATGTGGTGAAAGCAGAACATTTTTACACTGCTGATAGGAGTGTAAACTAGTACAACCAGTATGAAAACAGTATGGAGACTCTTTAAAAAATTAAAAGTGGAACTGTCATTTGATTCAGTGATCCCACTACTGGGTATCCACCCAGAGGTAAATATGTCATTATATGAAAAAGACACTTTACACACATATTTATAGCAGCACATACAATTGCAAAAATATGGAACCAGTCTAAACACCCATCTACCAATGAGTGGATAAAGAAAATGTGATATATATATAGCAAGGAATACTACTCAGCCATAAAAAGGAATGAAATAATGGAAGGAGTTGGGGACCGTTATTCTAAGCAAAGTAATCCATGAATGGAAAACCAAACATCATATGTTCTCATTGACAAGTGGAATCTAAGCTGTGAGCACACAAAAGCATAAGGACAATGTAATGGACTCTGGGGACTTGAGGGGAAGGGAGAGGGGTGAGAGATAGAAGACTACACATTGGGTACAGTGTAAATCGCTCAGATGATGGGTACACCAAAATCTCAGAAATCACACCTAAATAACTTATCCATGTAATCAAACACCACCTACTCCTCCAAAACTATTGAAATAATAATAATGAAAAAATAAAGGGAATCCAAATTGGAAAGGAAGAAAAATAATAATAATGAAAAAAATAAAGGGAATCCAAATTGGAAAGGAAGAAATCAAATTATACTTGTTTGCAGATGATATGATATTATGTTTGCAAAAAAAAAACACCCCACCAAAAAATACATTTTTTTTTTTTGAGATGGAGTTTCGCTCCTGTTGCCCAGACTGGAGTGCAATGGCACGATCTCAGTTCACTGCAACCTCTGCCTCCCCAGTTCAAGTGATTGTCCTGCCTCAGTCCCCCGAGTAGCTGGGATTACAGTCATGCACCACCACTCCCGGCTAAGTTTTTGTATTTTTAGTAAAGACAGAGTTTCACCATGTTGGTCAGGCTGGTCTTGAACTCCTGATCTTGTGATCCACCTGCCTCCACCTCCTAAAGTGCTGGGATTACAGGCAGGAGCCACTGCACCCAGCCAAAAAATATTAAAACTGATTGATAAACAAATCTGGTAGAGTTGCAGGATACAAAATCAACACAAAATTCAGTAGCATTTCTGTACGGCAACAGCGAACAGTCTGAAAAAGAAATCAAGAAAGTCATCTCATTTTCAATAGCTACAAATAAAATAAAGTAGCTAGGAATGAACTTGATCAAATAAATGAAAAATCACTCATTATCAGAAAAATGTGTTTAACAGTTATCATGGCATAGTTTCATTGCAGAGGCAATGAAAACTATTAAACACTGATGCAAGAAATTGAAGAGCACACAAAGAAATGAAAAGACATACCACATTCATGGATGGGAAGAATCAATATTGTTAAAATGTCCATACTACCCAAAGCAATATACAGATCCAATGCAATCCTTATCAAAATACTAGTGACATTCTTCACAAAATAGAAAAAAATAATGCTAAAATTTATATGAAACCACAAAAGATCCAGAATAGCAAAAGCCATCCTAAGCAAAGAGAACAAAACTGAAAAAAAATAACAATATCTGACTTCAAATTATACTACAGAGCTGTTGTGACCAAATCAGCATGGTATTGACATAAAACAGACACAAAGACCAATAGAACAGAATAGAGAACCCAGAAATAAATCCATATATCTACAGTGAATTCATTTTGACAAAGGTGCCAGGAACACATGTTAGGGAAAAAACAGCTTCTTCAGTAAATGTTGCTGGGAAAACTAGGTATCCATATGAAAAAAAAAATCAAAACTGGACACCTTCTCTCTCACCGTATACAAATATCAAAATGGATTAAAGACTTAAATTTAAGATCTCAAACTATAAAACTACTAAAAAAGCATTGAGGAAACTCTCTTGGACATTGATCTGGGCAAAGATTTCTTGAGTAATATCCTACAAGCACAGACAACTAAAGCAGAAATGGACAAATGACAGCACATCAACTTAAAACACTTCTGCACAGTAAACAGTCAACAAAGTGAAGAGACAACCCATAGAATGGGAGAAAATCTTTGCAAACTACATATCTGACAAGGGATTAATTACCAGAATATACAAGAAAGTCAAACTCAATAGGAAACAAATCTAATACTCTGATCTAAAAATGAAAAAATATCTCAATAAATATTTCTCAGAAGAAGACATACAAATAGCAAACAGGCATTTGAAAAGGTGCTCAATATCACTTACCATCAGAGAAATGCAAATCAAAACTACAAGGAGATACCATCTTATCCCACTAAAAATAGCTTTTATCCAAAAGACAAGCAATAATGAATGGTGGCAACAATGTGGAGAAAAGGGAACCCTCATACACTGTTTGTGGGAATGTAAATTAATACAACCACTGTGGAGAAGACAGTTTGGAGGTTTCTCAAAAAACTAAAAATAGAATTACCATATGATCCTGCAATCCCACTGCTAGGTATATACCCCAAAGAAGAAA
This sequence comes from Alouatta palliata, assembly GCA_004027835.1. Taxonomy (NCBI): domain Eukaryota; kingdom Metazoa; phylum Chordata; class Mammalia; order Primates; family Atelidae; genus Alouatta; species Alouatta palliata. The sequence continues at coordinate 5,344 of PVKV010039958.1, read as the reverse complement.
ATTAGTATATTCAAGGGATATCTGCACTTCCATATTTGTGACGGCCTATTCACAGTAGCCAAGATTTGGAAGTCACCTAAGTGTTCATCAACAGACAAGTAGATAAAGAAAATATGGTATTTACACACAATGGAGGACCATTCAGCCATAAAAAAGAATGAGATTCTGTTATTTACACAACATGGATGGAACTGGAGGATATTATGTTAAGTGAAATAAACCAGGCACAGAAAGTCAAACTTTGCATGTTCTCATTTATCTGTGGGAGATAAAAATTAAAACAAATGGACTCATGGAGATAGAGAGTACAATGATGGGTACCTGAAACTAGGAAGGGTTTGTATGGAGGGGAAAGTGGGGATGGTTAATGGGTACAAAAATAAAGTAAGGTAGAATGAATAAGATCTAGTATTTGTTAGCACAACAGAATGATTACAGTCAACAATAGCTTACTGTGCATCGAAAAATAACTAAAAGAGTATAACTGGAATATTTGTAACACAAAGAGAAGTGCTTGAAGTGATGGATACCCGATTTATTCTGATGTGATTATTACAAATTATGTGCCTGTGTCAAAATATCTCATGGACTACATGAATATATGCACCTACTATGTACCCATAAAAAATAAAAAGAATTTTCTTAAATACATGATTTCATACTATTTGTGTATATGATGTATTTAAAATTAAACTAATAAAAATTACCCATTTAATATAGTGTACGTAAAAGAATCTAAATATAAGCAGTAATTCATGCGTGGTGAACAAGCACCAAATGAGATTTTGCAAGGAAAAAGCTGGAGTAAGATACAAGAACTTAAAAAAAGAAAGAAAGAAAGAAACTCACACAGGCAGCAGGCCACACTCCATGGCCCAGCCTGGAGGTCAGAGGCAGGACAGCTGACCTCTGAGGTCCTGGGAATCTCCCGAGAGCCCCAGGGAGAACTGAAGCTGCAGAGACCTGTCAGAGAGAGTGGAACCACACCAGGTAGGGACACTTTGTCCTCTGTATTAACTCCTCCTTTCCAGTTTACATACAAGCTGTTAGCTAAAGTCGCATCACTTCTGTAAATATATCTTTCATGTTGTTAGAAATGGTTATGAAAACGTTCCATACTCTCTAATTTGGAGGAAAAAAAAACTCTTTTGAGAATGTACTATTATATAATGATAAATTATGCTAAAAATATGTGGCAATTGGCCAGATGTGGTGGCTCATGCCTGTAATCTCAGCACTTTGGGAGGCCGAGGTAGATGGATCACCTGAGGTCAGGAGTTTGAGACCAGCCTGACCAACATGGTGAAACCCTGTTTCTGCTAAAACAAAATTAGCCAACTGTGGTGGCACATGCCTGTAATCCCAGCTACTTGGGAGGCTGAGGCAGGAGAATCACTTGAACCTGGGAGGGAGGTGGAGGTTGCAGTGAGCCCAGATTGCACCACTGCATTCCAGCCTGGGCAACAAGAGCAAAACTTCATCACACACACACACACACACACACACACACACACACACACACACACACAGAATAGAGAACTCAGAAATAAGACTGAACACCTACAACCATCTGATCCTTGACAAACCTGACAAAAACAAGCAGTGGGAAAAGGACTCTCTATTCAATAAATGCTGCCGGGATAACTGGCTAGCCATATGCAGAAGATTAAAACTGGACCCCCTCCTTACACCTTAAACAAAAATTAACTCAAAATGGATTAAAGACTTAAATGTAAAACCCAAAACTATAAAAACCCTAGAAGAAAATCTTGACAGTATCATTCAGGACATAGACACAGGCAAGGATTTCATGGCAAAAATGCCAAAAACAATAGCAACAAAAGCAAAAATTGACAAATGGGATCTAATCAAACTAGAGAGCTTCTGCACTTCAAAAAAAAAAACTATCATCAGAGTGAACATACAACATACAGAATGACAGAAAGATTTGCAATCTATCCACCTAACAAAGATCTAATATCCGGAGTCCACAAAGAACTTAAACAAATTTACAAGAAAAAAACAATCTCATTAAAAAGAAGGGAAAGGGCATCAACAGATAATTCTCAAAAGAAGACATTCATCCAGCCAAAAAACTTACAAAAATAACCTCAACATTATGGATCATTAGAGAAATGCAAATCAAAACCACAACGAGATACCATCTCACGCCAGTCAAAATGGCGATTATTAAAAAGTCAAGAAACCACAGATACTGGTGAGCTTGTGGAGAAAAAGGAACACTTTTACACTGTTGATAGGAGTTTAAATTAGTTTAACCATTGTGAAAGACAGCATGGTAATTCCTCAAATACCTAGAGGCAGAAATACCATATTACCCAGCAATCCTATTACTGGCTATCTATTACTGGGTATTCATTTAAATGAATATAAATCATTGCATTGTAAAGATATATGCATGTGTATATTCATTGCAGCATTATTCCCAATAGCAAAGACCTGAAATCAACCCAAATGCCCATCAATGATAGACTGGATAAAGAAAATATGGTACATATACACCATGGAATATTATGCAGCCATATAAGAAATGAGATTGTGTTCTTTGCAGTGACATGGATGGAGCTGGAAGCTGTTACCCTCAGCAAACTAACACAGGAACAGAAAATCAAACACTGCCTGTTCTCACTTATAAGTGGGAGCTGAATGATGAGAACATACGGATATATTGTGGGGCACAATACACACTGGGGCCTATCAAGGGATCGTAGGGGAGGAAGAGTGTCAGGAAGAATAGCTAATGGATTCTTGGCTTAATATTAATATCTAGGTGATGGATTGATCTGTGCAGCAAACCACCATGGCTATGTTTACCTGTGTAACAAACCTACAAATCCTGCACATGTACCCCAAACTTAGAATAAAAGTTGAAGAAAAACAAAAAGATCAGAAAAAGTTTGACTAGCCCTGCCCATCTCACTCTGCTGAGGCATTCAGGACATGACTCAATATTCTTCAGGTGGAAAAGAATAGTTTGCTCCCTTCCAGAGTTTATTGAAATCAAACAGGTTTACAACTCCAGTAGAATCAAAGAAGCGTACATTTGCATGCAATTTTTTTCCAAATCAGAAAATTTTGGTACTCACACTGAAGACTGAGTTTTCTGCAGGCTTTATAACAAATGGCCCAAGAAAGCAACACTGATGCTGACCACAGCAAATGCCGGCAACAGGATCCTAGAGCCAGCATGTGGAGGTGAACATGAAGAAATGTGGGCTCCTCCCCACAACCGCAGTGGCCTCCTTTTTCTGTTGGTGATGAGAAGGTTAAGTGTTTTCCCTATTTTACAGGTGAGGAAACTCAAGCTTAGAAGGGAAATCCATTCTTGAGGAGCATGCCCAGGGCCGTCTGCTAATAGGCTACAACATAGGTATGATTCATGCCATTGTCTGTGGCTCTACTGGCTCAGATAGTTTATTCTGAGGACTAAGTTCAGGCTTCTTAGGGGTCTGTTTGAGGGCTGGAATACATTTGCCACTGACACTTATTGGAATAAGTGAAACAATCAAGATGTATGAGTAGTTTCTCTTGGAGGCTGCTGTGGGCTAAACTGTGTCCCTTGCTATATTCATGCATTGAGTCCTAAGCCCTAGCACCTCAGGATGTGGCTGCATTTGGAGATAGGGCCTTTGAATAGGTGATTAAGTTAACGTGAGGTCATTAGGGTGGGCCTTAATCCAATATCCTGCTATCCTAAGGACACAGATCCACACAGAAAGGAGACCATGTGAGGACACAGGGAGAAGACAGCTGTAAGAAACATGGTTGTGCTTTGGTCAAGGGTAGGCTGAGGTAAACATCGAGAGTGACTCAGTGAGTTTGGAGTGCAGGCATATAACTCCACTTGTTATCACATCCATGTAGTCATAACATGGGAAGGCCATCCCTTGGGCCTACACCACTATTGTCTCTATAAAAGGTATAATTGCACAGCTGACAGTATACAGGTTCTTTCACACTGGCACCCAGAGAAAGCAAGAGAGAATCAGAGCTGTCCTTCTCCAAAGACAGACAGAGGGGAACCAGGACACAGCTTGCACTCTGGTGCCCAGAGAGAAAAAGAGTTAAGCTGCTGACCCTGAAGGGAGAGCCAGCTGTGCAGCCATGTGTGGGAATGCTGGACTAAGCAGCCAAGACATGTGGACGGTGTGAGAGAACTAGCATGAGTGAGCTGCTGATGAGAGAGCTACATTTCACCTGCCTACAGTTCCCTGAGTGTTCTTCCAGCTATTTGCTCATCCACCTACTCCCTTCGGACCTAAGCATGAGCTGGAACCTGACCCTGGGCATGATAATTGGCATGAACCTGACAACAGCCATCTACAAGCTGAAGAGAGGGGCCTCAGAGAAACCAACCCTGCTGACACCTTGATCTCAGACTTCTAGCTTCTAGAATTGTGAAAAAATAAATTTCTGTTGTTTAAGCCCCCTAGTCTGTGCTATTTTGTCATGGCAGCTTGAGTAGACTACTGTAGCTCTTGATTGTGCCTGAGCTGGCTTTCAGGAGGGAGGGAGGTCAGAAATGGTTCATTTATGGCGGCTACAGCACATAGGCGTTGCTCCTGTGGGTGGGAGTGGGTGGGGTTGGGGTGGGTTGGGGTTGGGGGATGTGACTTAGAACTTGTTAGCCTAACATTTCTCTAATGCATTGATCCTTGCTCACAGCAGCCCCCTGAGCCCAGCTCTCTGACCTGCTAAGCTCCTCTACAGAAAGGAAATTAACTGTGGCTACCTTCCCAGGCTTGGGTCAGAAGGCTGACATTTCACAAAATACTAAACGCAGGTGCCTGCCCAGTGTCTCCATCCATGTGTCCAGACTGGCTGCTCCTGCTCCAATGAAGGTACATCAACAGTCACACCTGCAATGTTTCCCGAATGACCCCTGAAAACCCAGATACCCTACAGATACCCAACCACTCAGGAACTATTTCCAGAGGGGATTTGTTTCGAAAATACCCACAGGCATAAAAGGCTCATAAATGACAGAAAAGGGAAGCAAGAACAAAGCAAAGAATGGATTCCGGTTTTTATAAATACAAAAAATTGCATAGGTTTGGAAGTGGGGTAGCTCTCTGAGCTCATACAGGCACTATGTCCTAGCTTAGGCAGCGGTGGAGTACTGTGGGTACACAGCAAGCGCTCGATAAACACTATGCTGAAGAGGCATGTTGGTGCTGTTAATGCCCAAACTGTGGCAGGCAAGCAAGGTCTTTCACACCCCACATCCACAAGTGGCTCAGAAGATAGTGGCCTGCTTCTCAGATATATAAATCTCAGTACTGGGCCATGTGAAGATGCTGGAACTTCCCTTCTTTTTTTTTTT
>PVKV010039957.1:0-12632 GCA_004027835.1 Alouatta palliata | reverse complement strand
GGTGGCTCACGCCTGTAATCCCAGCACTTTGGGAGGCCGAGGCGGGTGGATCACGAGGTCAAGAGATCGAGACCATCCCGGTCAACATGGTGAAACCCCGTCTCTACTAAAAATACAAAAATTAGCTGGGCGTGGTGGCGTGCACCTGTAGTCCCAGCTACTCAGGAGGCTGAGGCAGGAGAATTGCTTGAACCCAGGAGGCGGAGGTTGCAGTGAGCCGAGATCGCGCCATTGCACTCCAGCCTGGGCAACAAGAGCGAAACTCCATCTCAAAAAAAAAAAAAAAAAAAGAGGAGAAAGGACTGGGTGATGCAAAACTCCCTCCTAAACCACTGTTGAACCAATGCAATCTGTTTTCTTTGTGATTAACTTGTTACTCTCTCCAAATGATTCCATTGTTATTGTAACATAATTTGATTTAAAATAGTTTGTTTTTATACTATTGCAAACAAAACTGAGAAGATATCTGAAAACTCACATTTTTCATGCTAAGTTTCCTTGTGATTTCATTAAAAAATGCTAACATAAATAAAAATGTGCCTATTTTTAAGTACAGTGAGTTTGATAAAAGAATATTTCTATGTAACATGGCCACAATTATTAACATTTATCCTTTCCAAAAGCTTATTTGCAGTCAATACTCCCTCCTCATTGCAACTGGGTAATCACTGAGTTTCACATGAATGTAATTACATGCCGTGCTTATTTCTTTTGTTCAGCATAATGTATTTGAAAATCATCCACATTGTTAAGGTATCAGTACTTTGTTCCATTTTTTATTAGGCTGTTCTCACATTGCTATAAAGAAATTCCTGAGACTGGGTAAATTATAAAGAAAAGAGGTTTAATTGGCCTATGGTTCCACAGACTGTACAGAAAGCATGTATGGCATCTGCTTGGCTTCTAGGGAGGCCTGAGGAAACTTACAGTAGTGGTGGAAGGTGAAGAAGGAGCCAGCACATTACCTGGCCAGAGTGGCAAGAGTGAGATAAGGGGGAGGTGCCACAAACTTTTAAGCAACCAGATCTCATGATAACCTACTCATTTACAACCATGAGAATAGCACTGAGGGGTTGTTGCTAACCTATTCATGAGAACTCTGCCCCGATGATCCAGTCACCTACCACCCAGGCCGCACCTCATTCAACATGAGCTTTGGTCAGGGACACAGATTCAAACCATATCATTCTGCTTCTTGCTCCTCTCTAATATCATGTCCTTCTCACATATAAAAATCCAATTATGCCTTCCCAATAACGCCCAAAGTCTTAATTCTTTCTAGCATTAACTCAAAAGTCCAAAGTCCAGAGTTTCATCTGAGACAAAGCTAGTCTGTCTGCACATGGGCATGTAAAATTCAAAACAAGTTAGTTACTTTCAAGATACAAGAAAGTATAGGCATTAGTTAAATATTCCTGTTCCAAAAGAGAAACATTGGCCAAAACAAAGGGTCTCCAGGGCCCATGCAAGTTTGAAACCCAGTAGGGCAGTTATTAAATCTTAAAGCTTCAAAATAATCTCCTTTGACTCCATGTCCCATATCCAGAGCACTCGGAGGCAAGGGGTGAGCTCCCAAGGTCTTGGGCAAGCCCACCCCTATGGTAGGCTTCTGCCTGGACATCCAGGCTTTTCCATACATCCTCTGAAATCTAGATGGAGGCTCCTAAGCCATAACTCTTGTGCTCTGTGTACCAGGAGGCCAAACATCATGGGGAAGCTGCCAAGGCTCATGGCTTGCACCCTCTGGAGCAGTGGCCTGAGCTGTACCTAAGCCCCTTTGAGCCATGTGCTGAAGTGGCAAAGATGCAGGAAGCAGCGTTTCAAGGTTCTGCATGGCAGCAGGTCATGGGCCTGGCCCATTAAACCATTCTTCTCTCCTAGGCCTCCAGATTGTGATGGGAGGGGCTGCCACAAAGGTCTCTGAAATGCCTTTCAGGCCTTTCCCCCTTGGCTTGGCTATTAGCACTTGGTATCTTTTTACTTATGCAAATTTCTGCGGCCTGCTTGAATGCCTACCCTGAAAATGAGCTTTTCTTTTTTATCACATGGCCAGGCTCCAGGCTGCAAGTTTTTCAAACTTTTATGCTTTGCTTCCCCTTTAAATATAAGTTCCAACTCGAGGTAATTTCTTTGCTTGTACATACGGTCACAGATTTTTAGAAACAACCAGGCTGCTTCTTGAGTACTTTGTTGCTTAAAAATTTCTTCTGCCAGATAACCAAAAACGTCACTCTCAAGTTCAAAGTTTTACAGATTCCTAGGGTAGGGAAACATGCAGCCACATTCTTTACCAAGGCAAAACGCAAATGACCTTTTCTCCAGTTCTCAATAAGTTCCTCATCTCCCCCTGAGACCTCATCAGTCTGGCCATCTGTCTCTATCATTATAAACATTTGGCTCACAACTATTCAACAAGTCTCTAGGAAGTTTCAGATTTTTCTTTATCTTCCTGTCTTCTTTTGCACCCTCTAAACTCTTCCAATGTCTGCCCATTACCCAATTTCAAACATGCTTCCACATTTTCATTTTCAGATATCATTATAGCAATGTACCACTCTCAGTACCAATTTTCTGTATTAGCCCATTCTTGCATTGCTATAAAAAAATACCAGAGCTGGGTAATTTATAAAGTAAACAGATTTAATTGGCTCAGGGTTCTGCAGGCTAACAGCGAACATGATACTGGTATTTGCTCAGCTTCTGGGGAGGCCTCAGCAAACTTACAATCATGGTGGAAGGCAAAGAGGGAGACAGGAGGTCACATGGCCAGAGCAGCAAGAGAGAGAAAAGGGGGAGGTGCCAAACACTTTTAAACAACCAGAGCTCATGAGAACTCACTCATGATGGTGGGAACAGTACCAAGGGGATGGTGCTAAACCATTTATGAGAACTCTTCCCCCATGTCCAATCACTTCCCACCAGGCCCTACCTTTAGCATTGGGGATTAATATTCAACATGAGATTTGAGCAGGGACAGAGATCCATATAATATCACATTTATTGTTATATAGTATTCCATTCTGTTGCATGGATATACAATATATTTTTAAAAATTAATTTCCTGTTGGTTGACATGAGTTGTTTCCAGCTTTTGGTCATTATAACCCTAATGCCACTATAAACACAAGCAAGTCTTTGTGTGAACATGTGTTTTTATTTCTCTTGAGTGAATGCTTAGGAGTGGAATTGCTAGGTGATATGTTAAGTGTATGTTTAAGTTCTTTATGAAGAACTTAAGTGTTCTTTATAAAGAACTACTTAATAGTGTTGTTTGTGTATCCATTTCTTCTAGATTTTCCATTTTATTTGTGTAGAGGTGTTTATAATATTTTCTGATGGTAGTTTGTATTTCTATGGGATCAGTGGTGATATCCCCTTTATCATTTATTGTGTCTATTTGATTCTTCTCTTTTTTCTTATTTATTAGTCTGACTAGCAGTCTATGTATTTTGTACATTTTTTCAAAAAATCACCTCCTGGATTCGTTGGTTTTTTGAAGGGTTTTTCATGTCTCTATCTCCTTCACTTCTGCTCTGATCTCAGTTAAATCTTGCTAGCTTTTGAATTTGTTTGCTTTTGCTTCTCTAGTTTATATATATATATATTTTTTTTTATTGCATTTTAGGTTTTGGGGTACATGTGAAGAACATCCAAGATTGTTGCATAGGTACACACATGGCAGTGTGATTTGCTGCCTTCCTCCCCATCACCTATATCTGGCATTTCTCCCCATGCTATCTCTCCCCAACTCACCACCCCCCGCTGTCCCTCCCCTATTTCCCCCCGACAGACCTCAGTGTGTGATGATCCCCTCCCTGTGTCCATGTGTTCTCATTGTTCAACACCCGCCTATGAGTGAGAACATGCGGTGTTTGATTTTCTGTTCTTGTGTCAGTTTGCTGAGAATGATGGTTTGCAGGTTCATCCATGTTCCTGCAAAGGACATGAACTCATCATTTTTGATGGCTGCATAATATTGCATGGTGAATATGTGCCACATTTTCCCTATCCAGTCTATCATCGATGGGCATTTGGGTTGGTTCCAGGTCTTTGCTATCGTAAACTGTGCTGCAATGAACATTCGTGTGCATGTGTCCTTATAGTAGAACGATTTATAATCCTTTGGATTATAGTTCTTTTAATTATAATGTTAGGGTGTCAATTTTAGATTTTTCCTGCTTTCTCCTGTGGGCATTTAGTGCTATAAATTTCCCTCTAAACAGTGCTGTAGCTGTGTCCCAGAGATTCTGGTATATGGTGTCTTCATTCTCGTTGGTTTCAAAGAACTTACATATTTCTGCCTTAGTTTTGTTATTTACCTAGTAGTCATTCAGGAGCAAGTTGTTCAGTTTCCATGTGGTTGTGTGGTTTTGAGTGAGTTTCTAAATCCTGAGTTCTAGTTTGATTGCACTGTGGTCTGAGAGACTGTTATGATTTCCATTCTTTTGCATTTGCTGAGGAGTGTGTTACTTCCAATTTGTGGTCAGTTTTAGAATAAGTGTGATGTGGTGCTGAGAAGAATGTATATTTTGTCAGTTTGGGGTGGAGAGTTCTGTAGATGTCTGTTAGGTCTGCTTGGTCAAGAGCTGAGTTCAAGTCCTGAATATCCTTGTTAATTTTCAGTCTTGATCTGTCTAATATTGATGTTGAGGTGTTAAAATCTCTCACTATTATTGTGTGGGAATCTAAGTCTTTTTGTAGGTTTCTAAAAACCTGCTTTATGTATCTGGGTCCTACTGTATTGAGTGTATATATATTTAGAATAGGTAGCTCTTCTTGTTGCACTGATCCCTTTACCATTATGTAATGCCCTTCTTTGTGTTTTTTTTGATCTTTGTTGGTTTAAAGTTGTTTTATCAGAGACTAGGATTCAAATGCCTGCTTTTTCTTTTCTTTGCTTTCTGTTTGCTTGGTAAATATTTTTCCATCCCTTTATTTTGAGCCTATGTGTATCTTTGCACATGAGATGGGTCTCCTGAATACAGCACACCAGTGGGTCTTGACTCTTTATCCAATTTGCCAGTCTGTGTCTTTTAATTGGGGGCATTTAGCCCATTTACATTTAAGGTTAATATTGTTATGTGTGAATTTGATTCTGTCATTATGATGCTAACTGGTTATTTTGCCCATTAGTTGATGCAGTGTCTTTATAGTGTTGATGGTCTTTACAATTTGGTATGTTTTTGCAGTGGCTAGTACCGGCACTTATTTCTCTTATCTAGCTGTAATTTTGTATTCTTTAGCAAATCTCTGCCTGTCCCTCCCTTTCTCCTACACTCCTGTACTTCTAGTAACCTCAGTTCTACTTTTACTTCTATAAGATTAATTTTTCTTGGCTTCCATATATAACTGAGAACATATGGTATTTTACTTTCTGTTACTGGCTTGTTTCACTTAACATAATGTCTTCCAGTTCCATTCATATTGGTACAAATGATAGGAGTTTTGTGGCTGAATAGTATTCCATTGCATTGTTTTTTTAATCCATTCATCTCATGATATCTTTGTCTAATTTTGGTATCATGACAATATTGGTCTCATACAATGAGTTATAAAGTCTGTCTTTTTTCTGTTTTTGATGTAATTTGTGTAGGTTTGATATTTCTTCTTTACGTGTTTAGACTCTGTATATAGAGTTCTCTTGGTGAAAATGCTTTAATTTATGAAGTCGGTTATTTAAAAATTCAATATGGAGTTATTTGGCTTTTTTACTTCAGTTTTGATTATTTGTGTTTGTCAAATAATCTAAGATGTTAATCTAAGATGGCAAATTTATTGGTGTAATATTACTCAAAATATTTTCCTCATTATGTCTTTTTGTTTCAATTTTTTTTTTTTTGAGATGGAGTCTCACTTTTTCACCCAGGCTGGAGTGCATTGGCATAATCTCAGTTCACTGCAACCTCTGTCTCCTGGGTTCAAGTGATTCTCCTGCCTCAGTCTCCAAGTATCTGAGACTACAGACATGCACCCCCATGCCCAGCTAATTCTTGTATTTTTAGTAAAGACAGGGTTTCACTATGTTGACCAGGTTGGCCTTGAACTCCTGACCTCAGGTGATCCACCTGCCTCAGCCTCCTAAAGTGCTGGGATTACAGCCATAAGCCAACACACCCACTCCTAATTATCTTTTTAATGTCTGTAGTTATGTTTTTGTTCATTCTTTATATTGCTAGTTTGTATTTTTTATTTTTTTAGTCAGTCCGGCTAAAGGTTTATACAAATTTTCAACCCTTTCAAAGGATCAGCTTTTAATTTTCTTGATTTTCTTATTGTTTGATCATTTTTAATTTCCTTGATTTCCATTCTTATCTTTATTATTTTATTCTTTTTTTAGATGATGTCTCAATCTGTCTCCCAGGCTGGAGTTCAGTGGTGCAATCTGGGCTCACTGCAATCTCCACCTCCTGGGTTGAAGTGATTCTCCTGCCTCAGTCCCCCAAGTAGCTGAAACTATGGGCACCCGCCACTATGCCTGGCTAATTTTTGTATTTCTGTAGAGACAGGGTTTCACTGCCAAATCTGACCTGCAGACTCTGGCCAAGTGATAGATGACAGAAGTACACAGTCACATATGGCTAGGGGACCCCATGGCTTATCGACCCCAAAGAGGGAGTCTGGCCATGCAGCCCCCATATGCTGGAGATGCTTGAATTTATTTTAGAACAGATTTAATGACAAAGGTCTCAAGCAAACACCATTCATGGGTAATTAACATTGCCAACCCCCTGAATAGAGAGCAGTCCTGAGTGTGAATGATCAAAGGTCGGTTTTAGCACAACATGAGTAAACAAGATATTTAGATAGACTACTCTATTTCCTTGTTATCTGCTTTTTGCCATTAGCTCAAGGTAAGAGGATTAGGCTGCCTTCAGCCATAAACCTTTACTGAAGCTTTTGCAAAACCTTCTGGTTTTTTAAGAAGGTTTGTGTCTTTCCTATAATTTTTTCCCACCATTCTGACTGATCTACATTCACTATGTTGGCTGGGCTGGTTTTGAACTCTTGACCTGTGATTCACCTGCCTTGGCCTCCCAAACTGCTGGGATTATAGGTGCGAGCCACCACACCTGGCCTGTTTTTGTAGCTTTATGAAGTGGAAACTTCATTCATTCATTTTAGAACTTTCTCTTTTTTAAAATTAAGCCTCTACCCCTTCAGCACTACCTTTGCCAGCCTTTGGTAGTCATCATTCTTACTATCTTTGTGAGTTTAATTAGAGAAGATGGTTAATGGGTACAAAAATATAGTTAGATTGAAGGAATAATATCCAGTGTTTTGTAGCACAATAGGATGACTATATCTAATAATAATTTATTGTATATTTCAAAATAACCAACACATGGAATTGAAATGTTCCCAGCAGAAAGAAATGAGAAATGCTTGAGGTCATGGATATCCCAGTTACCCTAATTTGATTATTATACATTGTATGCTTATATCAAAATATTACATGCCCCAAAAATATGTATAACTATTATATATAAAATTATTTAAAAATAATTTTTTAAAAATAAGCATTTAAAATTACAAAGTTTTTAAAGCGCTGTTTATTAGCCTTGTAGATATTTTGATATGTCATGTTTCATTTTTATTCTTTTCAAAGTATTTTCTAATCTATCTTGTTATTTTTCTTTGACCAAAATGTACTGTTTAACAATGTTCACTATTCAGGTAATGGGTACACTAAAAGCCCAGCCTTAACTGCTATATAATGTATGCATGTAAGAGACCCAGACTTGTACCCCCTAAACAGATCTTTTGAAAGTGTACTGTTTAATTTCCAAATATTTGGGGGACTTCTCAGATATGTTTCTGTTGTTTGTTTCCAATTTAATTTTATTGTAATTAGTGAACATATTTTGGACTACTTCAAGTGTTTTAAGTTTATGCGTTTGTGTATTTATTTTAATTGTACTTTAAGTTCTGGAGTACATGTGCAGATCTTGCAGGATTGTTGCATTGGTACACATATGCCATAGTGGTTTGCTGTCTCCATTCCCGCCTCACCTACACCAGGCATTTCTCCCAGTATTATCCCTCCCCAACCTCCCCAAGCTCTGCTGTCCCCCCTTAGCCCTCCAGCCCCCAACATACCCCAGTGTGTGATGTTCCCCTCCCTGTGCCCATGTGTTCTCATAGTTCAACACCCACCTATGAATGAGAACATGCAGTGTTCAGTTTTCTGTTCTTGTGTCAATTTGTTGAGAATGATGGTTTCCAAATTCATCCATGTCCCTGCAAAGGACATGAATTCATTGTTTTTTATGGCTGCATAGTATTCCATGGTGTATATGTGCCACATTTTCTTTGTCCAGTCTATCATCAATGGACATTTGGGTTGGTTCCAGGTCTTTGCTACTGTAAACAGTGCTGTAATGAACATATGTGTGTATTTGTCTTTATAATAGAATGATTTATAATCCTTTGGATATATACCCAATAATGGGATGGCTAGGTCAAATGGAATTTCTATTTCTAGGTCCTTGAGAAATCACCACACTGTATTCCACAATGGCTGAAATAATTTACACTCCCAGCAACAGTGGAAAATTGTTCCTATTTCTCCACATCCTCTCCAGCATCTGTTGTCTCCAGATTTTTTAATGATTGCCATTCTAACTATCATGAGATGGTATCTCAATGTGATTTTGATTTGCATTTCCCTAATGACCAGTGATGATGTGCGTTTTTTCATATGTTTGTTGGCCTGATATGTGTCTTCCTTTGAAAAGTGTCTGTTCATATCCTTCACCCACTTTTGAATGGGTTTGTTTGTTTTTTTCTTATAAATCTGCTTTAGTTCTTTGTAGATTCTGGATATTAACCCTTTGTCAGATGGGTAGATTGCAAAAAATTTTTCCCATTCCACTGGATGCCAGTTCACTCTAATGATTGTTCCTTTTGCTGTACAGAAGCTCTCAAGTTTAATTAGATCTTATTTGTCTATTTTGGCTTTTGTTGCCAATGCTTTTGTTGTTTTAGTCATGAAGTCCTTGCCTATGCCTATGTCCTGAATGGTTTTGCCTAGGTTTTCTTCTAGAGTTTTTATGGTGTTAGGTCTTATGTTTAAATCTTTAATCCATCTGGAGTTAATTTTAGTGTAAGGTGTCAGGAAGGGGTCCAGTTTCTGCTTTCTGCACATGGCTAGCCAGTTTTCCCAACACCATTTATTAAATAAGGAATCCTTTCCTCATTGCTTGCTTTTGTCATGTTTGTCAAAGATCAGATGGTAGTAGATGTGTGGCATTGATTCTGAGACCTCTGTTCTGTTCCATTGGTCTATATCTCTGTTTTGCTACCGGTATCATGTTGTTTTGATTACTGTAGCCTTGTAGTATAGTTTGAAATCAGGTAGCATGATGCCTCCAGCTTTGTTCTTTGTGTTAGGATTGTCTTAGCTATGCAGGCTCTCTTTTGGTTCCATATGAAGTTTAAAGTGTTTTTTTCAGTTTTGGTTAATGATAGCTTGATGGGGATAGCATTGAATCTATAGATTACTTTGGGCAGTATGGCCATTTTCATGATATTGATTCTTTCTAATCATGAGCATGGAATATTTTCCAATCTGTTTGTGTCCCCTCATATTTCCTTGAGCAGTGGTTTGTAGCTCTCCGTGGAGAGGTCCTTTACATCCTTTGTTAGTTGTATTCCTAGGTATTTTATTCTCTTTGTAGCAATTACAATTGTGAGCTCACTCTTAATTTGGCTCTCTGTTTGTCTGTTATTGGTGTATAGGAATGAGTGTGATTTCTGCACACTGATTTTATATCCTGAGACTTTGCTGAAGTTGCTTATCAGTTTAAGGAGATTTTGGGCTGAGGCAATGGAGTCTTCTAAATATACAATCACGTCGTCTGCAAATAGAGGCAATTTGACTTCTTTTCCTAATTGAATACTCTTTATTTCTTTTTCTTGCCTGATTGCTCTGATAGCTAGAACTTCCAATACTATATTGAATAGGAGTGGTGAGAGAGGGCATCCTTGTCTGGTGCCAGATTTCAAAGGAAATGCTTCCAATTTTTGCCCATTCAGTATGATATTGGCTGTGGGTTTGTCATAGGCAGTTATTATTATTTTGAGATACGTCCCATTGGTACCTAGTTATTGAGGGGTTTTAGCATAAAGGGCTGTTGAATTTGTCAAAGACCTTCTCTACATTTATTGAGATAATCATGTGTTTTTTGTCTTGTTTCTGTTTATGTGATGGATTATGTTTATAGACTTGCATATGTTGAACCAGCCTTGCATTCCCGGGGTGAAGCCTACTTGATTGTGATGGATAAGCTTTTTGATGTGCTGTTGCATTCAGTTTGCCAGTTTTTTATCGAAGATTTTTGCATCTATATTCATCATGGATATTGGTCTGAAGTTTTCTTTGTTAGTTGAGTCTCTGCCAGGTTTTGCTATCAGGATGATGTTGGTCTCATAAAATAAGTTAGGGAGGATTACCACGTTTTGTATTGTTTGGAATAGTTTCAGAAGAAACGGTACCAGCTCCTCTTTGTACATCTGATAGAATTCAGCTATGAACCAGTCTGAACCTGGACTTTTTTTGGTTGGTAGACTATTAATTGCTACCTCAACTTCAGCTCCTTGTTATTCAGGGTTTGAACTTCTTCCTGGTTTAGTTTTGGGAGGGTGTAAGTGTCCAGGAATTTATCGATTTCTTCCAGATTTACTGGTTTATTTGCAGAGAGTTGTTTGTAGTAATCTCTGATGGTAGTTTGTTTTTCTGTGGAATCAGTGGTGATACTCCCTTTATCATTTTTTTGTTGCATCCCTTTGATTCTTTTCTCTTTTCTTTTTTATTAGTCTGGCTAGTGGTCTATTTTGTTGATCTTTTCAAAAGAATCAGCTCCTGGATTTATGATTTTTTGAAGGATTTTTATGTATCTTCTTCAGTTCTGCTCTGATCTTAGTTATTTCTTGTCTTCTACTAGCTTTTGAGTTTTTTTGATCTTGCTCCTCTAGCTCTTTCAATTTGACAATAGGGTGTTGATTTTAGATCTTTCCTTGCTTCTCATGTGGGCACTTATTGCCATAAATTTTCCTATAGACACTACTTTAAATGTGTCCGACAGATTCTGGTACGTTGTGAAGACACAACATACCAGAATCTGTCGGACACATTTTTCAAAGAACATCTTTATTTCTGCCTTCATTTCATTGTTTATCCCGTCATCACTGAGGGGCCAGTTGTTCCGTTTCCATGTAGTTGTGTGGTTTTGAGTGAGTTTTTAAATTCTGAGTTCTAATTTGAATGCACTGTGGTCTGAGAGACTGTTTGTTATGATTTCCATTGCTTTGCATTTGTTGGGAAGTGATATACTTCCAATTATGTGGTCAATTTTAGAGTAGGTATAATGTGCTGCTGACAAGAATGTATATTCTGTGGATTTGGAGTGGAGAGTTTTGTGGACGTCCATTAGTTCCGCTTGGTTCAGATCTGAGTTCAAGTTCTGGCTATCCTTCTTAATTTTCTGTCTTGTTGATCTGTGTAATATTGACAGTGGAGTGTTAAAGTCTCCCACTATTATTGTGTAGGAGTCTAAGTCTCTTTCTGGGTCATTAAGAACTTGCTTTATGTATCTGGGTGCCGCTGTATTGGGTGCATATATATTTAGGATAGTCAGCTCTTCTTGTTGCATTGATCCTTTTACCATTATGTAATTTCCTTCTTTGTCTCTTTGATCTTGGTGTAAAATCTATTTTATCAGAGACTAGGATTGCAACTCCTGCTTTTTTTGCTCTCCTTTGCTTGGTAAATATTCTTCCATCCCTTTATTTTGAGTTTATGTGTGTCTTCACACATGAGATGGGTCTCCTGAATACATCATACTGATGGGTCCTGACTTTTTATCCAGTTTGCCAGTCTGTGTCTTTTGATTGGGGCATTTAGGCTGTTTACATTTAACATTAATATTGTTATGTGTGAATCTGATCCTGCCATTTTGTTACTGGCAGGTTGTTTTGCCTGTTAGTTGATGCAGTTTCTGCATTGCATTGCTGGTCTTTATGATTTGGCACATTTTTGCAGGTGGCTGGTACTGGTTGTTCCTTTCTGTGTTTAGTGCTTCCTTCAGAAACTCATATAAGGCAGGTCCAGTGGCGACCAAATTTCTCAGCAATTGCTTGTCTGTAAAGGATTTTATTTCTCCTTCACTTATGAAGCTTAGTTTGGCTGGATATGAAATTCTAGGTTGAAAGTTCTTTACTTTAAGGATATTGAATATTGGTCCCACTCTCTTCTGGCTTGTAGGGTTTCTGCCGAGAGATCTGCTGAGAATCTGATGGGCTTCTGTTTGTGGGTTACCCGACCTTTCTCTCTGGCTTTCCTTAGCATTTTTTTCCTTCGTTTGAACCCTGGTGAATCTGATGATTATATGCCTTGGGGTTGGTCTTCTTGAGGAGTATCTTTGTGGTGTTCTCTGTATTTTCTGTGTTTGAATGTTGGCCTGCCTTGCTGGGTTTGGGAAGTTCTCCTGGATAATATCCTGAAGAGTGTTTTCTAGCTTGGATTCATTTTCCCCATCACCTTCAGGTACGCTGATCACATGTAGATTAGGTCTTTTCACATAATCTCATATTTCTTGGAGGCTTTGTTAATTTCTTTTCACTCTTTTTTTTTT
>PVKV010039956.1:0-12633 GCA_004027835.1 Alouatta palliata | reverse complement strand
CTCTCCTCTTTTTTTTTCCTTTTCTTTTCTTTCTTTTAACAGAGTCTGGCTCTGTCACCCAGGCTGCAGTGCAGTAGCACGATCTCGCCTCACTTCATTCTCCACCTCCTGGGTTCAAGCCATCCTCCCACCTCAACCTCTCAAGGAGCTGAGACTACAGGTGCATGCCACCACACCTGGCTAATTTGTGTAAAGACAGGGTTTCATCATGTTGCTCAGGCTGGTCATGAAATCCTGAGCTTAAGCTGTTTGCTCACCTCAGCCTCCCAAAGTGTTGAGGTTACAGACATAACCTGCTGCACCCAGCCTTGACGTTTTCTTTGGTAAAAAGGTGTGTGTGTGTGTGTGTGTGTGTGTGTGTGTGTGTGTGTGTGCATGTGTTTTAAAGAACAAACAAAACGAGTTAAAATTGGAAAGGTGGGGTGGGGTGAGATTGTGGAGAAGATTTTTAGTTGGTAGTCAGTGAGGGGGCAATGGATGTTTCTTTTATTAGGGACTAAGATGGTTTGGCTGTGTTCTCATCCAAATCTCATCTCGAATTGTACTCCCATAATTCTCACATGTTGTGGGAGGGACTGGTGGGAGATAATTGAATCATGGGAGTGGTTCCCTCATACTGTTCTCATGGTAGTGAATAAGTCTCACGAGATCCGATGGTTTTATCAGGGCTTTCTGCTTTTGCGTCTTCCTCATTCTCTCTTTGCCTTCTGTCATCCCTGTGAGATGTCACTTGCTCCTCCTTGCCTTCCACCATGATTGTGAGTCTTCCTCAGCCACGTGGAACTGTAAGTCCAATTAAACCTCTTTCTTTGGTAGATGACGCAGTCTTGGGTATGTCTTTATCAGCAGTGTGAAAACAGACTAATACAGGGATCTAATAGGGACATTACTTTGCGGTGGTGTGACCTGAGGCTGCAGGTGGAATGGTTAGAAGCAGAGAGTGAGGAGGAATGAACAGGAAGTAGGGGCTGACTGAGGAGACCCCGAAGGCAGCATGGATTCAGGGGAAGACAAAGAAGAGAGACAGTTGACCTAAGCAGGCGTTGCCTCTGGGTGCCTGGAAGGGAGTTGTACTGGGAATGAGAAGGCTAATGAGTTCATCTTGGGGTCCCAGCGGCCCTCTGTGTGAACAGTGAATGAAGAGCAAGGCTGTGAAAGAAGGGAAGGGGGCTGAGGGCCTGAGGAGAAAGAGAAGACACAGACAGAAGACCCGAAGAGAAGTAGCCATGTCCAGTGACAGGAAAGCAGGGGGAAGGGCAGTTCATTTGGCTTGGTTAACAGTCTGCTGGGGGAGTTTCTAAAAGCAGCCTATTTTTGCATTATACATTTCCATATTGAGTTTCTGTACTTTTGTCTTGTCTCTTCCTCATACTGTAAATTCTTTCTGCCCATATTTTATATTCTTTAACCCTTGTAGGAATTTTATTCAGTTTCAATAATGTTGAAACTTTTCTCCCCCTTCACCACCACCCTTCAACTTTGGCTATATGTGTGTATTTACCCAGGAATTTGGAAATGTCACCCAGTCTTACAGAAATGAATATATGCTTTGGTTCCCACATCATTTCTAGTTTTGTCCGTTCCCTCTTTCCTGCCAATCTCCAAACAGGTTCTTCCAAAGCGTAAGGTCAGCAGAAGGTCAGATGGTAAACCCAGTGCTAATCTCAGCATCAGTGGAATTGCTTTCCTAAGACATGGCTAATTCGGTGTAAAATCTCATTTCTGTCTTCTCCAGGGGAGCCAGGTTAGCCAGGGAAACAGCAAAAATTCCTCATTTTCTCTGCATTTTAACTTGAAATAATCAGCTTACCCTAAATGACAGCCACCGAGAGCAGAAGTGGTGTGGTTTGCAATCAGGTGCCCAGGAAAAGAAAAATACCTCTTTTCCACAGACTCAGGCATGACATGGAACTTTCCATAGGCAAAAGTAAATGAGTAAGATTCAAAGCTTGAAAAAGTTCTCTTTTATTTCTTTCTCTCTCTCTCTCTTTTTTTTTGTTTGCCCCAGAAATGGCTCCTTTAATAGTTGTATAACTCTTCTGCATCTTGTATTGATTAAACAGTGCATAAATAAGAGGGCTAGAGTGGTGTCCTGGGATGTTCCTTTTGAACCCATCATGGGCCCAGTGCCCCATTCTGTGGCTCTGATCCCAGGTGCCTCCCATGTCCTGAGAGTTAATGGCTGTCATGAGAAAACTCTGGGGGGCTGGGTGATGGATAAATCTCTTATGGGGCCTCCATGAGGGATAAACAGAGTGTCTCTGCAAGTCACTTCTGGTGTTTTAGCTGAGCTGCCTAGGGTCACTTGTGGTGGGTTAGGTCGCAGAAGACGAAGATATTGTGGTTTATCTTTAGATGTGCGGATTCATTTGCCATCAAATGTCTGAGTGTGTTTTCTGTGCCAGCATAGTGCTAGTCATCAAGCATATAAAGGCAAGCAAGCTGTGGTCTCTAGCTTTGAGGATCTTATGTGGTCTTGCGGGCAGAAAGATGTGCAAATGAAATGACAACAAAGTTATGGGTGCTGTGGTTGCCGTATGTGCTGAGTAGGAGGTCAGGACAGGATTATTGCTTTAGGTGGCAAAATTCAGGTCAGAGATAGCCTGTCAGTTCTGTGAGTTGACACCTGAGTGCCTTTTATTTACCATATACTTAATAAGAATTAGCAATGAAAAAGAACTTTCCTCTTCCAAGAACCTCTCCAGGAGCTTTGGGATGTTCATATGCCTTGAACTTGCTGAGTTTATACCTAGCTCTTTTTAGTGAAACTCAGAGTTAACAATTAGAATTGCTAAGAAGAAAAAGAAAAAATATTGACTTAGCTGATGAGTTAAAATGTATTTCACTTATTCAGTAAATCAGATTCCAGTTACAGTTCAGATTTCCACAGGGTACAAGCTCATATACTATTTATAAGTAGAGCCTCTACCTTTCCTGGCTAAGATGGCATAATAAAAGGCTTCTGTTTCCAGGTTTACCATTAGGGTTTTTGGCAAGTAGATTTAGCGGCTGCTATTTTGTGGAGAGGATTTTGGCTTTAGCCTCACAGTGCAGGAAGAACTGATGAAGAATTCCATTAGGAGAATTCCTCACACGGAGAGGTAGGATATTGGGTAATTTTTAATGACGCTACTTTGATGCCTCAAGAACATGTTTAAGCAGGCTGGTATTTTCCAGCAGTTCCAATAAGGAGCAGAAGGTAGGGCTGATACCCTGTGCACCTCAATGACCCAAAATCACAGCAGATTCACTGGCAGCATCTGGAGAAGGTGTCAACACTTAGTTGGGTAGTGAAGGAGGTAACACGCGGGAAACACAGCGGAGGAACTTGGTCGCACGGCCGTGCTGCCTATGCCTAGTCTTCCACGGGCCTCCTGCTCACCGATGGAGGGAGGAGGGCCCTTGCCTGCCTATTTCCCACCTGTGACGAACAGTGATGAGGGGAATAGGCTCAAACTACTCAGATTTCATGTTCCATAGTCAGTGTCAATTTCTAACTGTTGGGAATGGATTGTGGATATCATTTTTGGAATATCCATTCAATAAATAGTTCACATTTAGTCATTAATTTAGCAACTGTCTAAGGAGCATTTTATTTATGTCAGGTGCTGTGCTGGGTTTTAGGAATAATATAGACAAAAGAGATGAGAAAGACATTATTCAGATAATAAATGTGTGATTTTCTAGGTTGTGGTTGTGCACCCTGTAGTCCTAGCTACTAGGGTAGCTGAGGCAGGAAGATCACTTGAGCCCAGGAGTGTGAGTCCAGCTGGGTAAGACAGTAAGACCCCATCGCAGAAAAAAGAAAAAAAAATATATACGTATACAACTCAGATGTGATAAATGCTTTGAAGTTCAGGGAGGCAGGAAAAGTTTCCTTCAGGAAAACAATGATGGAAATCTGAAGGACGAATGGGAAGCAGAGGAAATAGCATGTGCAAGGGGCTTGCAGCAGGAGGGAATGTGGTTTGCTCAAGCTGTTGAACAATGGCAGGTGAGGCTGGGCTGTGTAGGGCGGTAGAACGTCTGGTATGAGAGGAACTAGAAGCATATAGGGACCCGCTCATGCTGCCTATGTGAAGCATCTGAAGGACAGGTTTTTAGAAAGAGAGACTGACAAGCAGGGGTGTGTGTGTATGTGTGTGTGTGTGTGTTTCTGGGGGAGTGTGAATGTTTGACATAGGCAGATTCCTTCGGTGGAAAAGTGCCTGCTCTGGGCTTGACCAGTGAGATGGGAGGCGCTGGGATGGTTCGTTCATGCTGCCACTTAGGATGGAGGCAGAGCCTCTCTGAGGTCTCTTCCACGATTTTGTTCAGTTTTTAATGGGATTATTACCTGTCCCTCTCCTGATTCCTGTGGAGAAAGGGAAGGAAATAGGATTCTGTAGGGCCCCATTTTCTTTGTGAGGTTTTGTTCCTTGCTAAGTGCCAGTCACCTGAATTGATAACATGTGTCTGTGAGCGGATGGATGAGAGTTGATAGGGCTTACAGATGCAGGGAGAAGCTTGGTATGCCACTGGAGAAGGTTGGTAGGAGGAAAGTTTTTATTTGTGTCTTGCCTGATAAGGCTTTTATAATGGATCAGTGCTGGGAATACCTTTAAACACTTATAGAAGCAGAGAAAATAGCCTAGTGGAGTGCTTGCCTAGCTCCATGTGGAGTAGATGTTCTGAGATCTCTGAGCTGTCCATGGACACTGCCCAGAGGTCCGGAAGTGTGAGTAACAAAGGAGCTATGGCTACTCACTGTGGGCCCTATGTCAGATACATTTCCAGATGTGGGTATGTTCGAGCCACAAGAACTGGGTGGTGCAGCGAGGGGTGTGTTATAAATAGCCTGGGACAGTCACGGCCACCATAATATTGCAAACAGTTGAATCCTTAACATCTAAAGGAAAAAAGCTTTAATTTCATTATTGGAAATCCCGTTCAATCTATGTTAGACTCTCTCTGAACCTGTAAATTCTGCCTGATGAATGTTTTTCTAAAGACTTGCCAAGATCATTAAGTAGATTTTTACTTGGTGGAAAATTTTTGGCATTACTATTTGGTCACTTTAAGCAGAAAATGAAATATGTCATAAACTATAAATTCATTAGACGACAACCAGTATGGAAATAGCAATACCTACAATGGCAAAGTTAATCAGGGTGCATGAGGCATTTACAGTAGCCAGTTGGCCCCCAGTGACCTGCGCCTTCTTGTCCTCTTGCTCCATTGTAGTCCCTTCCCATGTTGAAAGGTCTGATCTGTGTAACCAATAGCACATTACGGAAATGATGGAGTGTGACTTCCATTGCTAGATCATAAAAGACATGTGGCTTCCTCCTTGCTTTCTCTTGGATCTCTTGCTGGGGAGGAAGCCAGCTGCATGTTGTAAGGGCACTCAAGCAGCCTGCAGAAAACCCCATGTTGCAAGGGACTGAAGCCACTTGTCAACAGCTATATGAGTGTGTCATCTTGGAAGTAGATCCTCTGTCCCCAGTCAAGCCTTCAGATAACTGCAGCCTTGACTAATATCTTGACTGCAACCTCATCAGAAAACCTGAGCCAAAACCACCTGATTGAGTCACTTATGACAGTCTCACTGTGCTGCCCAGGGTGCAGTGCAGTGGCACAGTCTTGGCTCACTGCAACATCTACCTCCTGGGTTCAGGCATTTCTCTTGCCTCATCCTCTCGAGTAGCTGGGACTACAGGTGTGTGCCACCACTCCCGGCAAATTTTATTTTTAATAGAGACGGGGTTTCACCATGTTGGTCAGGCTGGTCTCGAACTGTTGACCTCAGGTGAGCCACCTGCCTTGGCTTCCCAAAGTGCTGGGATTACAGGGGTGAGCCACCGCACACAAACTTTGAGTCACTTTTTGATTCTTTACCTTCAGAAACTTTGTGAGATACTAGTTGTTATTTTAGGCTGCTAAGTTCTGGGGCAATTTGTTATGTGGCAGTAGACAACTGATACAACATTTTGACAAAACCGTCTCTTTCAAGCTGCATTTTTTGATGGCCAGTGGCTATGGCAGAACCCACAGCACCCTGCGATGCCCTTGGTGTAGTCCTTGTTATGCTGGACTATATCTCTTAGGTGATACGTCATGCTCCCCATCTTGAACGAGGGGCGTCTTGTCCGTTGTATCATCAGTAGTTTGCAGAATGCTCTGTGTTTGCTGTATGAATGAATCAGAATGTGTAGAGGTAAATAAAGGACACTCTCATGGTTTAAGAACAGGTCAGGATTTTAAATCCAGCATTGCCATTGACTTCATAGAGTTCTCCTAGTCTTTCCCTGTTTTTATTTCCACTCTTGTATAAGGATACTATTTGTGTCATAAAAAACATGCCCCAAATTGCTATATCTGCATATGTGCTTGTGCACATATGGACTATTTCAAGAGGGAGATAACTAGTCAATAGTGGTTACTTTTGGGGATATACGGGGATGGGGTAAGAGGAAAACTTTCAAAAAACGTTGCATAAATGTTTTATATCTTTTGAATTTATTCCATGTATGGTGAAATAGGAGTATCGATCTGTGCTTCTCCTTAGGCAGATCAAGAAGGAGCCTCGAGTTTAGTGATGTATTTTTAACTTTTTGTCACTGGGGCTCCTGCGTCTGCCTTGACCTTGACCTTGACCTTCACCTTCCATCTGCTGACCCAGGTCTGTGGCTTCTGCATCCCCAGCATCTCAGTTCCATCCTCTGATCTCCTTTCTCACAGTTGATGCCGTGGTTCAGCCCTCATCAGCAGCCATCTCCCTATTTCCCCAGCTGGGTTGTCCCCTTCTGACCACGCCACAGGTTTGGTCTGACCCCTGCCACACGTTTGCCACCCCATAGCCCAGCCCCTCCCGCACAAGTCCCTGCTGGCTTCCCTTTAGTTACAGAATCCTGCCTGGTCTGCGAGGCTTGCAGTGCACAACCTGGCTCCCGCCTGCCTTTGCAGCCCTGGCCCTCACTGTTGTCCCTGGTGAGCCTCGTGCCAGCCACACTAAAGGATTCCCTGGCACCTACACAGAAGAGTAGGCTCTGTTACTCGTATTAGCCACATCTAGGCCTTTGCTTTGCAATCCTGACCTGCAAGAAAGGACAGTACCCACAACAGAGACTTACCTGACCTAAATGTCAATCATGTCACTTTGAGAAACTGGGATCTATATATATACAAGTGTGTGTGTGTGTGTGTGTGTGTGTGTGTGTGTGTATTTTCCTTTCTTTTTACACAAATGACTGCTGTGTTACCCTAAGCCCAGCTGGCGAGCAATACACGGAGAGACTGAACACTTCTGACACACCACATCTCTGATCCCCAAGAATTCTATTCTTGCAAAGGGGAAAATAATCCTCCCAGGGTTGCACGTATTCCGGTCTTTTCCGACTTGCTGTCCTGTGCTTTCCCACTAAATTCTCTGCGTGTGCCCTAGTGGTCTCCGTGCTTTCTTTCCTCTGTCCCCCCGCTCATATTAACTTGTCTGTCCCTAATGCCCTTCACCAGCCCCTGTGCTTTGGTCTCCTCCAGTTAAAATCCTGCCGTCCTTCATGGCTGTGTTTAGATGACATCTCCTTTTTGGGTCCACCCAGCAGCTTCCGTTCTTTCTCTTTGAAATCCCCAGGGTCTTTTGTCCTTCAGGTGGCATTTATTGTGTTTTGCTCTGCCTGTAGTTGTTTGTTTACTCATCACATCAAACATGTGAAATCTGGGGTGCAGAGATGGACAAGGTGGCTTCTGCTCTCAACTATTCCCCTAGCCTAGTGCCAGAGACAGATGAGAAAGCTGATGGCCAGTTCCACATGGTGCATGAGAAGCTGGCATATGGCACAGACAGCAGAGGTTTGGAAAAGCGTGACTTTGCTCAGTGTAGGAAGGCCAGGGCCAGTTCTTAAGAGGGAGTGAGGCTTGGGTGAGTCTTGGGGGCAGTGGGAATTAGCGAGGTGACTTACAGATGGGCAAGGACATTCCAGACCCAGGGAACTTCTTGAACCAAAGCATGTCTTGCACTCCTCTGAGACTTGAACACCTCTTTAGGGGTAACCATCTTCCTTATTCATTTTTGTGCCTTTTATAGATTTACCTTAAGCAGCTAATAGTTTTGTTTGCATTCAAGTATTTATTCATTCAACAAATATTCTTGAGTACTTATTTACTTGAGGTATTGGCCTGATGTAAATGGATTTAGGCAAATAGTTGCTGGCAGATGGATTCAGTAAAAACCATCAGAGTAATAGGTGGCCTCTGAAGTGATTAGATGTGGTTTAGTGAGTTTTAGCTACAGAGTAAGTCATGTGTTCATGGTGACCACACGTCAGAATTCTGGAAATGTGGGCAAGAACGAGTCCAAGTCAGATGCAGTGGAAAAATCCTTCTGCCCCAGTCATCACTAGGGAACAGAACTTGTTTGAGCCAGCATTATTAGTTTAGTTTCACGAAAGACGAAATAAAGGGCAAGGTGTTTGTGCCACGGGGTGATTGCAGCAGTTTTCACAGTAATGAATAAAGTAATGCTATGTTGTCAGAAGTGAGTAGGAGTCAGGGACTGGGAGAGGCTTGTTTTATTCCTCAGGAAATTCCAAAGTCATGGATGGGCCTTATCCTTGGGGAACTTGCAGATGAAGGAGAGAATACGGCCAAGCACACATATTTCTCCTTTTAACACGTCCCTTCTTTTTCTTTCTTTTTGTTTTATTTGTTAAATTTCTGCACATGTTTCTCAAGTGTGTGGTCCAGTGGGAAGAAGTGCTGGCGGTCTCTGGGTTTAGGGAAACGTTCAGTCCACTTACACTTAGAAATAAAAGGCTGGATGTGCTTCAAAGGCTTTTTGGAATAAGGCTGAGGACAAAGAAGTCAAGCAAATAAATGACAGAGTCCAGAGAAGGTGGTGTTAGAGACAGATCTGAAAGCATTCAGGCAGATGTGGTGCAGGAGGATGTTAAAATCTTGTTTTTTCCATCCCTGAATTGTCCAAGAGCCCAGAGACATCTGCTCTGCAAAGCGTTTGCTGGATGAGAGTGCAGGGAAGACTTAGATGCTGGCAAACTTAGTTGGAAAACACTGAGTTCTTTGTGTATTTGGGGCAAGAACCAAGGCATTAGTAAACTTTGGGAAATAGACAATGGGGTTGTCTGATAGAGTCCATCTGGGGAAGTATTTGGAGCCAGTTGGGTTTGTAACTATCACCCTGAACTTGAGTCCAGCATACACCAAGTCCAGAGGAAAGGTATGTTCTTTGGACCCCTCATGCTCTCTGATGTACAGGGACCTCTCTCTGCCTGGTAAAGGCATTTCCATGTCTCTAAGCCTATGACTTTTTGTGAGAAGAAGCCTTCCATGGCTCCTTTGCTGCTTGGTTTCGGACACACCAGGATGCCAGGCTCCTACTCTGTTTGCCATGCTTCCTTCTCCCTGTCCCATTGTGAACTGTTTCCCTTGCAGGCCCAACTCAGTGTCGTATTCTGTAGCCATCGTAGTGACCCTTCAGGCCAGAAGCAGACGTCTGTGCTGTGTACCATCCCCTTCCTGCTGCTCAACTGGAGGGAAAACGTGGCTGGCAGGTGGTAAACTCACTGGCTGAATCAGGCCCGGTGGAGAAGCAGGGTTAATAATTGACTTTGCCCTGTGTAGCCACTGGTGTTGACCTTGACAGAACACTAGTAGAAATTAGAGCCTGGTCTGGCATTTAACTAACAGGATAGTATGGCCCAAAAATAACTTCTTGTTTTGAGGTTAATCCTGTCTCTGAGTTTACGGCTGACATTCCTGTACATCCGGCCCTGTTTGCCTCCAGAAGCCAGGACCGTGGGCTCATGGTGTTCATGAGGTTCACAAAGATGGCACACAAGGTCAGGGGTCTGGCTCTCTACGAAGCCGCTCACCGTGGTAGAGGACAAAGGCTACAGTGATCAAGATGCTCCCTAGGAGAGGAGGCAGAACAACATGTGGGCCTGGTAGAGATGCAGGTGAACAGGCTCCCGTCCCCCATGCTTCTTTCATTTTAAATTCACAACCTTTGTTTCTTGAGAAGTTCTGAATCTTTTACATCTGGAGCTGTGAGAAGGTTCAATTGAATAAATATCCTAAAGTCAACAGCACAACTCTTTCTGGAAGGCACTTTAAATGGTGGGGGTCCTCTCGCTGTAGACATTGCTCCCTCCCTTCCCTGAAATAAAACCTGCTCCACAGCGATGATTGCCTGCTGGTATGTGGTAGAAAGCCATTCATAGCTTAGAAATTCTCGTTAGTGGCTAGATAGGCCTAGACTGAGAAATGATACGTGGTGATCCAAAGGTACATTGTTTTTTTGAGAGAGTCTTGCACTCTTGCACTGTCAACCAGGCTGGAGTGCAGTGGCACAATCATGGCTGGCTGCTGCCTCGACCTCCCAGGCTGAAGCCATCCTCCCAGCTCAGCCTCCTGAAGAGCTGGGACTGTAACTGAGTGCCACCATGTCTGGCTAATTTTTGTATTTTTTGTAGAGATGGAGTTTTGCCATGTTGCTCATGCTGGTATTGAACTCCTGGATTCAAATGGTTCTCCCACCTCTGCCTCCCAAAGTTCTGGGGTAGCAGGCATGAGCCACTGTGCCTGGCCCAGATTCTTAACTTATTAGGGAGTATCTAAATTAATCTGTGTATTGATCTCTTAAGTAGAATGTGATTAATTTTCCATCAGCAGCTGCAAAGCACTGCAGAAGTCCACTTGCCACTCTCCTTCCCCCAGCCCTCCAGGAAGGTGCAATGAGTTGGTTGGAGGTGGTTCTGACATCCAGCTTTTGGGTCCCTGGTTTATTGTTTTCTAGTACACTGGCTGACACCTAAAGATGCCAACAAATACATGCTCTATATACACTCATGTACTTTTGGAGAAGGCAGTTGGCCCAAGGTGCGAGTGAGGAGGGTGGGAGTGGAAAACACAGCAAGCCACAAAAAGGGGGGCATGGAAAAGGAAGGGCAGGAACTAGAGGGGAGATGGCTGGGGACTGACTAGCACCCAGCTCTAGAAACCACATTAGAAATGGGCAGAGAGGCCAGGTGCAGTGGTTCACGCCTGTAATCTTAGCAGCTTGGGAGGCCGAGGCGGGCAGCTCACCTGAGGTCAGGGGTTCGAGACCAGCCTGGCCAACATGGTGAAGCCCTGTCTGTACTAAAAATACAAAAATTAGCTGGGCATGGTGGTGAATGCTTGTAATCCTGGTTACTTGAAAGGTTGAGGCAGGAGAATCGCTCGAACCCAGGAGGTGGAAGTTGCAGTGAGCCAAGAGTGTGCCACTGCACTCCAGCCTGGACAACAGAGTGAGAGAAAGAGAGAAAGAGAGAGCGAGGAAGGGAGGGAGGGAAGGAAGGAAGGAAGGAAGGGAGAGAGGGAAGAAAGGGAGGGAGGGAGGGAAGGAGGAAATATGCATGGAATGTAATGCTTTAAAAAGTTACAAGTGTTATTTGTCTGTGGGGGAAAATACCACAGTCCAGTTAGTTGTAGCAGTCTCTGGTAGTCTTTGGGCAGGAGTTTGAAGAGACTTTTGGAAAGGCATCAGAAGAATTTAAATTACCCATATCCCATCTTTTGGAATGAAACTGATATTTATGTAAAAAAAAATTGTATGCTCTGGCTGAGAATTTACACAGCCTTCTACAGAGGAGACAGGTATGCTTTTGGTTTCCAGGGATCAGTGATCACTCGGTGAACTTGTGGCATTACTCAGTGGATCTGGGAACTTCTTGCTCTTACCAGCTGTCTTAGGCCATCGCCCTTCCTCTTGAAATCAACTTTGTTTGACATGTCAGTGTAGATTTTCTATTATTTCCCCCAAATCATTCCTCAATGAAGAGTACCCCTTAAATGCCTTCTGTTTGTATCCAGAAATTATCAGCTCAACCAGTAAATAGTAGTTTGTTAGTCAAGCCGGTGATCCAGAAAGACCTAAGTTTTTATTTTTTGTTTGTTTTCTAAAGATGGGCAAAGTTTAAGGAATAATTTTTTTAATCAAATTATTTATTTATTTTATTGCATTTTAGGTTTTGGGGTACATGTGAAGAACATGCGAGATTGTTGCATAGGTACACACATGGCAGTGTGATTTGCTGCCTTCCTCCCATCACCTATATCTGGCATTTCTCCCCATGCTCTCTCTCCCCAACTCCCCACCCCCTGCTGTTTCTCCCCTATTTCCTCCCGACAGACCCCAGTGTGAGATGCTCCTCTCCCTGTGTCCATGTGTTCTCGTTTTTCAACACCGGCCTATGAGTGAGAACATGCGGTGTTTGATTTTCTGTTCTTGTGTCAGTTGGCTGAGAATGATGGTTTCCAGGTTCATCCATGTCCCTACAAAGGACGTGAACTCATCATTTTTGATGGCTGCATAGTATTCCATGGTGTATATGTGTCACATTTTCGCTGTCCAGTCTATCATCGATGGGCAGTTGGGTTGGTTCCAGGTCTTTGCTATTGTAAACTGTGCTGCAATGAACATTTGTGTGCATGTGTCCTTATGGTAGAACGATTTATAATCCTTTGGATATATACCCAGTAATGGGATTGCTGGGTCAAATGGAATTTCTATTTCTAGGTCCCTGAGGAATCGCCACACTGTCTTCCACAGTGGTTGAACTAATTTACACTCCCACCAACAGTGTAAAAGTGTTC
>PVKV010039954.1:0-12634 GCA_004027835.1 Alouatta palliata | reverse complement strand
GCATTTCTCTAATGACCAGTGATGATGAGCATTTTTTCATATGTTTGTTGGCTTCACGTATGTCTTCTTTTGTAAAGTGTCTGTTCATATCCTTTGCCCACTTTTGAATGGGCTTGTTTGTTTTTTTCTTGTAAATCTGTTTCAGTTCTTTGTAGATTCTGGATATCAGCCCTTTGTCAGATGGGCAGACTGCAAAAATTTTTTCCCATTCTGTTGGTTGCTGATTCACTCTAATGAGTTTCTTTTGCTGTGCAGAAGCTGTGGAGTTTGATTAGGTCCCATTTGTCTATTTTGGCTTTTGTTGCCAATGCTTTTGGTGTTTTGGTCATGAAGTCCTTGCTTATGCCTATGTCCTGAATGGTTTTGCCAAGATTTTCTTCTAGGGTTTTTATGGTGTTAGGGCTTATGTTCAAGTCTTTAATCCATCTGGAGTTAATTTTAGTGTAATTTGTCAGGAAGTGGTCCAGTTTCTGTTTTCTGCACATGGCTAGCCAGCTTTCCCAATACGATTTATTAAACAGGGAATCCTTTCCCCATTGCTTGTTTTTGTCAGGTTTTCAAAGATCTGATGGTTGTAGATATGTGGTGTTGCCTCTGAGGCCTGTTTTCTGTTCCAACAGACTATATCTCTGTTTTGGTACTAGTACAATGCTGTTTTGATTACTGTAGCCTTGTAGTGTAGTTTGAAGCTCGGGAGTGTGATGCCTCCTGCTTTGTTCTTTTTGTTTAGAATTGACTTGGCTGTGTGGGCTCTCTTTTGCCATATGAAGTTTAAGGTGGTTTTTTCCAGTTCTGTGAAGAAGGTCACTGGTAGCTTCATGGGGATAGCATTGAATCTGTAATTTCCTTTGGTCAGTATGTCCATTTTCACGATATTGATTCTTCCTAACCATGAACATGGAATGTTTCTCCACCTGTTTGTGTCCTCTCTTATTTCATTGAGCAGTGGTTTGTAGTTCTCCTTGAAGAGGTGCTTTTCGTTCCTTGTTGGTTTTATTCCTACGTATTTCATTCTCTTTCCAGCAATTGTGAATGGCAGTTCGTTCTTGATTTGGCTCTGTTTAAGTCTGTTATTGGTATGTAGTACCATTCCTTCTGAAACTATTCCAAACAATCCAAAAAGAGGGAATATTTCCCAAATCATTTTATGAGACCAACATCATCCTGATACCAAAACCTGGCAGAGACTCAGCAAGAAAAGAAAACTTCAGGCCAATATCCATGATGAACATAGATGCAAAAATCTTCAATAAAATACTGGCAAACCGATTGTGACAGCATATCAAAAAGCTTATCCACCATGATCAAGTAGAATTCATCCCTGGGATGCAAGGCTGGTTCAACATATGCAAATCTATGAACTTAATTCACCACATAAACAGAACCAAAGACAAAAACCACATGATTATCTAAACTTTCAATAAACTAGGTATTGATGGAACGTATCTCAAAACAAGAAAAGCTATTTATGACAAACCAACAGCCTACATCATACTGAAAGGGCAAAAACTAGAAGCACTCCCTTTGAAATCTGGCACTAGACAAGGATTCCCTCTCTCATCCTTTCTATTCAATAGAGTACTGGAATTTCTAGGCAGAGTGATCAGGCAAGAAAAAGAAATAAATGGTATTCAAATAGGAAAGGAGGATGTCAAATTGTCTCTATGTGCAGATGATATGCAAAGTCTCAGGATACAAAATAAATGGGCAAAAATCACAAGAAGCACATTTCTTTCAGAAGCTAGATTGGGAAATTCCAGACAGAAAGTGGGCATATGGTGTAATTAGAAAAATCTCACCTTAAAAACTAAAAGGAATTTATCTAGGAGAATGCTTGTCAATTTGTGCCTTCAACTTACACAGTTACACGGATGTGTGTTTGCAGCAGTTTTAAAACACATTCTGTGGAGAATCTCAAAATTGACATTTCCAGGAAAATCCTGTGTTATACAAAATAGTATTAAGACTGCCAGTAAAACACAGAAGAATTGAATCTGGGAAACTGCTATGCTGTGTGTTCGTTCAACTAAGAGATTATATCTATGTTTAGATTCAGCAGGTTAGAAACACATTTCTTACAGGAGCTAAAATGGGACATTCCAGATGGAAAGTGGGAATATGATCTAATGAGAAATATCTCACCTTAAAAACTAAAAGGAAACTGTCTGGGAGAATGCTTGTCAATGTGTGCATGCAACTTACAGAGTGACACGAATTTGTGTTTGCACCAGTTTAATAAAGCTTTTTGTGGAGAATATCAAAGCCGACTTTTCCAGCAAAATCAGGCCTTATACGATATAGCAGTATGACTGCCTGTAAAACAGAGAAGAAATGTATCTGGGAAACTGCTTTGTTACTTGTTCATTCTACTAAGACAGTTGAAGCTATGTTATGATTCAGTAGGTTAGAAACACATTTATTACAGAAACTAGATTGAGGCATTCTAGATGGAAAGAGGGCATATGCAGTAATGAGAAATATCCCACCCTAAAAACTATAAGGAAGATATGTGGGAGAATGCTTCTCAATGTGTGCATTCAACTTACAGAGTTACACTGATGCCTGTTTGCAGTAGTTTGAAAATGCTTTCGGTGGAGAATCTCAAAACTGACATTTCCAGGAAAATCCCAGGTTATACAAAATACAAGTAAGACTGCCTGTAAAACACAGAAGAAATGTATCTGGGAGATGGCTATGCTGTTTGTTCAATCACCTAAGAGAACAGAAACAATGTTTTGAATCAGCAAGTTAGAGACATATTTCATAGAGAAGCTAGATTGGGACATTCCAGACGGAAAGTGGGCATATGATATAATGGGAAATATCTCACCTTAAAAACTAAAAGAAAGCTTTCTGGGAGAATGCTTTTCAATGCATGCCTTTAACTTACAAAGTTACACTGACGTGTTTTTCAGCAGTTTAAAAAGCTTTCTGTGGAGAATCTCGAAATTGATGTTTCCAGTAAAATCTCGTGTCGTACAAAATGGCAGTAAGACGGCCTGTAAAACACAGAAAAAACGTATCTGGCAAACGACTATGATGCGTGTTCATTTAATTAAGACAGTTGAATTTATGTTTCGATTCAGCAGATTATAAACACATTTCTTACAGGATATATATTGTGACATTTCAGATGGAAAGTTGGAATATGCTGCATTGAGAAATATCTCACGTTAAACACTAAAAGGTAGCTATCTGGGAGAATGCCTGTCAATGTGTGCATTCAACTTACAGTGTTACTCTGATGTGTGTTTGTAGCAGTTTGAAAATGCTTTCTGTGGAGAATCTCAAAACTAACATTTTCAGCCAAATCCCATGTTATATGAAACAGTGATAAGACTGCCTGTAAAACACAGAAAAAACATATCTGGAAAACTGCTATGCTGCGTGTTTATTCAACTAAGAGAGTTGAACATATGTTTCCATACAGCAGGTTAGGAACACATTTCTTACAGGACCTAGATTGTTACGTTCGAGATGGAAAGTGGGCACATGCTGTAATGAGAAATATCTCATCTTAAAAATTGAATGTAGGCTAAGTGGGAGAATGCTTTTCAATGTGTGCATTCAACTTACAGAGTTCCACTGATGTGTGTTTGCAGCAGTTTGAAAACGCTTTATGTGGAGAATCTCAAAACTGACATTTCCAGCAAAATCCCGTGTTATACGAAATATCAGTAGGACTGCCTGTAAAACCCAGAATAAACGTGTCTGTGAAACTGCTACGGTGTGCGTTTGTTCAACTAAGAGAGTTGAGTCTATGTTTTGATTAAGCAGGTTACAAACACATTTCTTACAGAAGCTAGATTAGGACATTCCAGATGGAAAGTGGGCATATGCTGTAACAGGAAAGAGTACACATTGAAAACTAAAAGGAATCTATCTGGGAGAATGCGTCACAATGTGGGCACTCAACTTAGAGAGTTACACTGTTGTGTGTATGCAGCAGTTTGAGAACGCTTTCTGTGGAGAATCTCAAAACTGCCATTTCCAGCAAATTTCCGTGTTATATGGAATATCAGTAAGAGTGCCTGTAAAACACAGAAGAATCGTATCTGTGAAACTGCTGTGGTGTGTGTTCATTCAACTAAGAGAGTTGAATCTATGTTTCGATTCTGCAGGTTAGAAATATGTTCCTTCCAGAAGCTAGATGTGCACATTCCAGAAGGAAAGCGGGCATATGCTGTAATGGGAAAGAGTGCACCTTAAATACTAAAACGAAGCTATATGGGAGAATGCTTGACAACGTCCGCATTCAACTTAGAGAGTTACAATGAAGTGTTTATGCAGCAGTTTGGCAACGCTTTCCGTGGAGAATCTCAAAACTGTCATTTCCAGCAAAATCATGTGTTATATGAAATAGCAGTAAGACTGCCTGTAAAACACAGAAGAAAAGTATCTGTGAAACTACTATGGTGTGTGTTCATTCAACTAAGAGAGCTGAATCTATGTTTCGATTCAACAAGTTAGAAACATATTTCTTACAGAAGCTAGATTTGGACATTAGAAACGGAAAGGTTACATTTCCTGAAGTGGGAAATAGTACACCTTAAAAATTAAAAGGAAGATACCTTCGAGAATGTTTGACCATGTGTTCATTCATCTTAGAGAGTTATACTGATGTGTGTATGCAGCAGCTTGAGAACCCTTTCTGTCGAGAATCTCAAAACTGACGTTTACTTCAAAACCTCGTGTTATAGGAAATAGCAGTAAGACGGCCTGTGAAACACAGAAGAAATGTATCTGTGAAACTGCTATGGTGTGTGTTTTTTCTTTTTTTTAATATATATAATTTTTATTGCATTTTAGGTTTGGGGGTACATGTGAAGAACATGCAAGATTGTTACATAGGTACACACATGGCAGTGTGATTTGCTGCCTTCCTCCCCATCACCTATATCTGGTATTTCTCCCCATGATATCCCTCCCCAACTCCCCACCCCACGCTGTCCCTCCCCTTTTTCTCCCCAACAGACCCCAGTGTGAGATGCTCCCCTCCCTGTGTTCATGTGTTCTCATTGTTCAACACCCGCCTATGAGTGAGAATATGCGGTGTTTGATTTTCTGTTCTTGTGTCAGTTTGCTGAGAATGACGGTGTGTGTTTTTTCAACTAAGAGAGTTGAATCTACATTTCCATTCAACAGTTCAGAAACACATTTCTCACAGAAGCTAGATATGCACATTCCAGAAGGAAAGTGAGTGTATGCTGCAATGGGAAATACCTCACTTTAAAAACTAAAGGAAGCTATCAGGGAGAATGTTTGACAATGTGTGCATTCAACTTAGAGAGTTTCGCTGATGTTTGCAAGTAGCAGTTTGAGAATGCTGTCTGTGGAAAATCTCAAAACTGACGTTTTCAGCAAAATCCCATGTCATACGGTTGCAGTAAGACTGCCTGTAAAACAGGGAAGAAAGGTGTCTGTGAAACTGCATTGTTGAGTGTTCGTTCAACTAACAGAGTTGAATCTACGTTTCCATTCAGCAGGTTAGAAACACAATTCTCACAGAAGCTAGATGTGCACATTAAAGAAGGAAAGTGAGCATATGCTGCAATGGGAAATATCCCACCTTAAAACTAAAAGGAAGTTCTCTGGGACAATACTTGACAATGTGTGTATTCAACATAGAGAGTTACACTGATGTGTGCAAGCATCAGTTTGAGAACGCTTTCTGTGGAGAATCTCAAAATTCACGTTTCAAGCAAAATCCAGTGTTATATGAAATAGCAGTAGGACTGCCTGTAAAACACAGGAGAAACGTATCTGTGAAACTGCTATGTTGTGTGTTTGTTCAACTGAGAGAGTTGAATCTATATTTCGATTCAGCAGGTTAGAAACACATTTTTTACAGGAGCTTGATTTGGACATTCCAGAAGGAAATTGAGCATATGATGTAATGGGAAATATCTCACCATAAAAAGTAAAAGGAAGCAATCTAAGAGAATTCTTGACAATGTGTGCATTCAACTTAGAGAGTTATTCTGATGTGTGTATATAGCAGTTTGAGAACGCTTTCTGTGGAGAATCTCAAAATTGACGTTTCTAGAAAAATCCAGTGTTACACGAAATGGCATTAAGACTGTCTGTAAAACACAGAAGAAACATATTTGTGAAACAGCTGTGGTGTGTGTTCGTTCATCTAAGAGAATTGAATCTATGTTTTGATTCAGCAGGTTAGAAACACATTTCTTACAACACCTCGATTTGGACATTCCAGAAGGAAAGTGGGCCTATGCTGTAATAGGAAATATCTCACTTTAAAAATTAAAAGGAGGCTATCTGGGAGATGGCTTGACAATGTGTGCATTCAACTTACAGAATTACAGTCATGTATGTATGCAGCAGTTTAAGAACGCTTTCTGTGGAGAATCTCAAAACTGACTTTTCCAGCAAAATCCTTTGTTATACGAAATACTGGTAAGACTGCCTGTAAAACACAGAAGAAAGGTATTTGTGAAACTGCTACTGTGTGTGTTCATTCAACTAAGAGAGTTAAATTTATATTTCGATTCAGCAGGTTAGAAACACATTTCTTACAGAAGCTAGATCTGGACTTTGCAGAAGGAAAGTGGGCATATGCTGTAATGGGAAATATCTCACCTAAAAACTAAAAGGAAGCTATCTGGGAGAATGTTTGACAGTGTGTGCGTTCAACTTAGAGAGTTACACTGATGTGTGTATGCTGCACTTTGAGAAAGGTTTCCGTTGAGAATCTCAAAACTGACCTTTCCAGCAAAATCAGACTTTACACGATATAGCAGTAAGACTGCCTGTAAAACACAGAAGAAACGTATCTGTGAAACTGCTATGGTGTGTATTCTTTCTTTCTTTTTTTTTAATGGGGTGCAGGTAGAAAAAAGGCAATGAAAGTAAATGAAATAAATAATTATGAGTTGTAGCAATGCTATGAAGAAAACAGTGATCAACGTTTTTAAATGGGACCCTTTTAGAGAGGGTGGGGAAGATGGGCTTTTGAGGTGAAATTTAGGCTGAAAGCCAAAGGATGGAGAGAAGTGATCCCTGTGGAAGGGAGCATGTTCCAGGCGGAGGGACCAGTGCCATCAGAGGTCTTGAGGAAATCATGCCTTTGGTGTATCCAGGACTGGAATCTCCTTGAAAGCCGCAGCATTGCAAAACACGAGGCTATTGTCGCTCATGGCAGAAAGAGGCCCTTCATACCTCTATCTGCTTTTCACCATCTGAGTTGAGGCCAACCTGCTCAAGCCACCACCATTTCTTACCTTGGCCACTACCAGACCTCCTCTGTGGTCTCCCAGGCTCCCCTCTGTTCCTCACCAGTCCATCCTGCTCAGAGGAGCTAGGGCAATCTTTTAATGACACCTGCTTTTCTTTTTTTTTTTTTTAAGAAAAGAAAAAAGAGAGAAAAAGAAGGAAGAAAAAAAAGAATGAAATAAAGAGAAAAAGAAGAAGAAAAAAAAGGGAGAGAGAACGGGAATCTTGCTCTATTGCCCAGGCTAGAATGCAGTCTACAAAGGGATATTAAAAAGTTCTTTTATACTAATAGTTGTGTTATACAATGAAGACTGGAAGGAATAAGGGAGGAAAATAACAAACAAACAGCCAACCAGTATTTCATTTAAACCTATGAAATGCTATGCAATTGCTGGGGAGTGATTTACTCCCAACCATGTGGTCACTTTTAGAATAAACGTGATGTGTTACTGAAAAAAAAATGTATGTTTTGTGGATTTGGAGTAGAGAGTTCTGTAAATGTTTATTAGGTTTACTTGTTCGAGGTCTAATTTCAAGTCCCGGGTATGCTTCTTAACTTTCTGTCTCATTAATCTGTCCAATATTGACAATGTAATGTTAAAGTCTCCCACTGTTATTGTGTGGGAGTCCACGTCTCTTTGTAAGTCACTAAGAAGTTGCCCTATGTATCTGGGTACTCCTATATTGGGTGCGTATAGACTTAAGATTGTTAGCTCTTCCCGTTACATTGATCCCTCTACCACTATACAATGTCCTTCTTATCTCTTGCGGTTTCTATTAAAGTCTATTTTATCAGAGATGAGAATTACAACTCCTGCTTTTTGTGTTTTCCTCTCCATTTCGTTGGCAAATCTTCCTCCATCTCTTTGTTTTGAGTCTCTGTATATCCTTGCATGTAAGATGGATCTGGATGCAGCTTACCGATGGGTTTTTTTTGAAGTGGCTGATACTGGTTCTTCCTTTCTGTATATAGTGCCTCTTTCAGAAGCTCTTGTAAAGCAGGCCTGGTAGTAATGAAATCTCTGAGTACTTGCTTGTTCGTAAAAAATTTTATTTTTCCTTCACTTATGAAACTTAGTTTGGCTGGATATGAAATTCTGCGTTGAAAGTTCTTTCCTTTAAGGATATTGAGTATTGGCCCCCACTCTCTTCTGGCTTGTAGGGTTTCTGCTAAGAGATCGCTGTGAGTCTGATAGGCTTCCCCTTGTGGGTAACCTGACCTTTCTTTCTGGCCACCTGTAGTATTTTCTCCTTCGTTTCTACCCTGATGAATCTAATGATTATGTGCCTTGGGGCTGCTCTTTTTGAGGAATATCTTTGTGGTGTTCTCTGTATTACCTGGAGTTGGGTATTGTCTTGCCTTGCTAGGTTAGGAAAGTTTTCCTGGATAATATCCTGAAAAATATTTCCCAGCTTGGATTCATTCTCTTCGTCACATTCAGGTACACCTATCAAGCATACATTAGATCTTTTCACATAGTCCCATATTTCTTGGAGACTTTGCTCATTCTTTTTACCCTTTTTTCTCTAATCTTGTCTTCTCGTTTCATTTCGATGAGTTGGTCTTCGATCTCTGAAATCCTTTCTTCTGTTTGATCAATTCGACTGTTAAAACTTGTGCATACTTTGCGAAGTTCTCGTATTGTGTTTTTCAGCTCCATTAATTCACTTATATTCCTCTTTAAATTGTCCATTCTCATGAACATTTCCTGAAACCTTTTTTCAAAGTTCTTAGTTTCCTTGCATTGGGCTAGAACATGTTCTTTTAGCTCACAGAAGTTTCTCATTATTCACTTTCTGAAGCCTGATTCTATTGATTCCTCACATTCATTCTCTATCAGGCTTTGTTCAATTGGTGATGAGGCACTGCAATCCTCTGTAGGAGGAAAGGCATTCTGATTTCGGGTGTTTTCAGCGTTTTTGTGCTAGTTTCTTCCCATCTTTGTAGATTTATCTACCTGTCGTCTGTGTACTTGCTGACTTTCAGATTAGGTCTCTGAGTGGACGTCCAGCTTGTTAGTGATAAAGATTTGTCTGTTTCTTAGTTTTCCTTCGGCAGACGCAACTCCCCCACAGAGCTGGACCTTCCTGGGTTCAGCTGTACTTTCTTTGAAGCTCTCAATCCTCAGCAGGTCCAACTGCTGTTTTTATTTTATTTTTTTGTGGAGGAGGGTACCAGCCTTCCCCTGCAGCAGCCAACTACGCAGGCTGAAACATCGGTGTTAAGATTCATGGTGCTTTTCTGCCCGGGAATCTCCTGGTCTGGTTCCCCACTTCAGACCGCTTTTCAATATGCTGAATGGGAGACTCTGCTTCCCAGGAGCTCCAAACGCCAACCAAAAGGGCACTCAGTCCCGTATACTCTGGACTGAGAACCGTCGAGCCGGGGCACCTGCAAAACAGCCGCGCCCTCCAAAAGAGTCACGCTGGCGACCCGTGGGGCTCTGCAACCAAGAATCTCTTGGTCCGTGGGCAATAAAAATTTGTCTGAAAATGTGGCAACCACTCACTCTCTGCACTTTCAGTGGGAGCTACAATCCTGAGCTTGGTGTATATTCTTTCAACTAAGAGAATTGAATATATGTCTTGATTTGGGAGGTAAGAAACACATTTTTTACTGAAGCTATATTTGGACAATCCAGAAAGAACTTGGGATTATGCTGTAATGGGAAATATCTCACCTTAAATACTAAAAGGAAGCTATCTGGGAGAATGCTTGATAATGAGTTCATTCAACTTAGAGAGTTACACTGATGTGTGCATGAAGGAGTTTGAGAATGCTTTCTGCAAATAATGGCAAAACTGACGTTTCCAGCAGAATCCCGTGTTTTAAGAAATAGCAGTAAGACTCCCTGTAAAACACAGAAGAAATGTAACTGTGAAACAGCTATGGTGAGTGTTCTTTCATCTAAGAGAGTTGAATCTATGTTTCGATTCAGCAGGATAGAACCACATTTCTTACAGAAGCTAGATTTGGACATTGTAGAAGGAAAGTGGGCATATGCTGTAATATAAACTATCTCACCTTAAAAACTAAGATAAACTATCTAGGAAAGTCTTGACAATGTGTGCATTCAACGTAGAGAGTTATACTGATGTGTGTATGCAACAGCTTTAAAACGCTTTCTGTGCAGAATCTCAAAACTGACGTTTCCAGCAAAATCCCGTGTTATACAAAAGAGCAGTAAGACTTCCTGTAAAACACAGAAGAAACGTATGTGAATCTGCTATGTCGTGTGTTCGTTCAACTAAGAGAGTATAATCTATGTTTCGATTCAGCAGGTTAAAAATACATTTATTACTAAAGCTAGATTTGGACATTCCAGAAAAAAAGTGGGCATATGCTTTAATGGGAAATATTTCACCTTTAAAAATAAAAGGAAGACATCTGGGAGAATGCTTTACAATGTGTGCATTCGATTTACTTACAATGATATGTGTATGTGGCAGTTTCAGAACATTTTCTGTGAAGAATCTCAAAACTGACGTTTCCAGCAAAATCCAATGTTGTACAAAATAGCAATAAGATTGCCAGTAAAACACAGAAGAAACGTATCTGTGAAACTGCTATGGTGTGTGTTCATTCAACTAAGAGAGTTGAATCTATGTTTCGATTCAGCATGTTAGACACACATTTCTTGCCGTAGCTAGATGTGGACATTCCAGAAGGAAAGTGGGCTTATGCTGTAATGGGAAATATCTCACCTTAGAAACCAAAAAGAAGCTACCTGAGAAATGCTTGACAATGTGTGCGTTCAACTTAGAGAGTTACACTGACGTGTGTGTGCAGCAGTTTGAGATCTCTATCTGTGGAGAATGTCAAAAGTGATGTTTCCAGCAAAATCACATGTTATAGGAAATAGCAGTAAGACTGCCTGTAAAACACAGTAGAAACATATTTTTGAAACTGCTATGCTGTGTGTTCATTCACATGAGAGAGTCGAATCTATGCTTCGATTCAGCAGGTTAGAAACACAATGTTTATTTAAGTTAGAAATGGACATTCCAGAAGGAAAGTGGGCATATGCTGTAATGGGAAATATCTCACCTAAAATACTAAAAGGAAGCTATCTGGGAGAATGCTTGACAATGTGTTCATTAAATTTAGAGAGTTACACTGATGTGTTTATGCTGCAGTTTGGGAACGCTTTCTGCAGAGAATATCAATACTGATGTTTCCAGCTAAATCCCGTGTTATACGAAATAACAGTAAGACTACCAGTAAAACACAGAAGGAATGTGTCTGTGAAACTGCTATGGTGTCTGTTCGTTCAACTAAGAGAGATTAATCTATGTTTTGATTCAGCAGGTTAGAAACACATTTCTTACAGAAGCTTGACTTGGACATTGCAGAAGGAAAGTGGGTATACTTCCAAATCATGTCTTCTATTTTTGTTGAGAATTACACTTGTCTTAATTTCTCAAAGAATGACATGAAGTCTTAAATTTTACGAGTTTCCTCATACTGCCAGTGAAAAAGATAGAATAAAAATTATAGTAGGGAAAGAGAAAGTCATTCAGTAAATCTAAGAAATTTGAAAGTAATTGCCTTATATTTTTTAAGGTATCTTTATGTAGAATGTCTTCGGAGCTATCCTGAAGGTTAAGTTTCCAAAAATATAGGGTAATCTTTAAAAATCTAGCTATAGGGGGAGATTCAAGATGGCCGATTAGGAGCAGCTGAGGATTGCAGCTCCCAGTGAAAGCGTGGAGGGTGAGTGGACGCCACATTCCCAGACGGATTTTTATTGCCCACCGACCAGGAGATTCCCAGGGGGAGGAGCCCCACGGGTCGCCAGCGCACCTGGTTTGGCCGGCGCGGCTGTTTTCGCTGGCTCGGCTGTTTTCGCCTGTGCAGGCGTTTTCGCCGCCGCTGTTTGGAGCGGCGCCCCGGCGCAGCAGTTCCCAATACAAAATACGTGGGTCCGGGTGCCGTTTTAGCGGGCAATTGGAACTCCGGGAAGGCA
This sequence comes from Alouatta palliata, assembly GCA_004027835.1. Classification (NCBI taxonomy): domain Eukaryota; kingdom Metazoa; phylum Chordata; class Mammalia; order Primates; family Atelidae; genus Alouatta; species Alouatta palliata. The sequence goes on along the minus strand of PVKV010039954.1, from coordinate 434 downwards.
GAGCCGCCCATTAATTTGATTAAAAAAAGGGGACTGAAACAGATAGCCAGGCCAGCAGATTTCCCAGGCAAAAAAACGCCAGCACCTGCGGTTTCAGCCGGCGCAGTGGGTCACCACATGGGAAATCATACAGATCCCGGTGCCTTTTCAACAGGCGGCTGGAACACCTGGGAGACAGTCGATCATTCAACTAAAAAAGATGCTCTGAGGCAGGGAGCCAGGTGATCAGGCTCGGCTGGTCCCACCCCCACAAAAAAACAGCCATCAGAAACGCTCTGGATTGAGAGTTTCACAGCAAGCACAGCTGAACCCGGGACGGTCCAGCTCTGTGGGGGAGGGGCGTCCGCCATTACTGAGGCAGTCTGCCACTACGGAGGTAGTTTGCCATTGCAGAGGCAGTTCTAACTACACCGGTATAAACTGGACTGCAGGGA
>PVKV010039953.1:0-12634 GCA_004027835.1 Alouatta palliata | reverse complement strand
AAAACGATGAGTTTGCATCCTTTGTAGGGACATGGATGAACCTGGAAGCCATCATTCTCAGCAAACTGACACAGGAACAGAAAACCAAACACCGCATATTCTCACTCATAGATGGGTGTTGAACAATGAGAACACATGGACACAGGGAGGGGAGCATCTCACACTGGGGTCTGTCGGGGGGAAAAAGGGGAGGGACAGCGGGGGGTGGGGAGTTGGGGAGGGATAGCATGGGGGAAAATAACAGATACAGGTGATGGGGAGGAAGGCAGCAAATCACACTGCCATGTGTGTACCTATGTAACAATCTTGCATGTTCTTCACATGTACCCCCAAACCTAAAATGCAATAAAAAGTATATATATTAAAAAAAAAAAGAAAATTAAAATAAAAAAAAAAATCTTTAAGAAGACTGAAATAGAATCTATTCAACCCGAAAAACTTTGGTGATGTGATTAAGACGATAAATGCTTGCTCTTTCATAAAAAAAAGATAATTTGATCACACAGGGGACAAAAAGCAGTCATGGTCTTTGAATGAAGGAGAATATAATTTGACATATTGTTGGTACATACACAGCCTTTAAAGGAAATTGATTATTGGTTTTGGGTTGGCTTGAGAAATTAAAAACAGTTTATCTCAGTCTTTTCCTAGCTCTCTTGCTTTTTCGAATAACCAAGTTGAGCCTTCTTTACACAAATTATTTAAAATTGAAATAAGTCTAATTTATTTGGGTGTTTTGAACATGAAGATAAAAATGAAATGCCCCAAGTATCACATTAAATCTCCATCCTTAATCTCAAAGTAAGAGCTTTTCTTGAGGATTTTTATCTCAACATGAATGTGTTGGGAAATAAAATTGATAGTCATTCCTCCTGGATCATTGTTAGTCAGATTCTGGCCACTGTTTTGACTCAGTAACTAGTTTTTGAGTGAGAAGTTGTAAGGGAGAGAGATGGGTCTCTATGAACCAACTTAATGGGGCAAGCTGTGCCTCCAGAGCCAAGCTTCTTGCTTCCTTTTCTTAGAGTGCGCTAAGGTGCCTAATTCCCCAGCAAACCGTGGTCATCTCCGGTGCTGCAGAAACAAACCAATTTCTGATTTCCTTTCTTCCAGTACTACCATAAAAGAAAGGGAAAAAAGGATCAGAAGCATGAGTAGGCTGCTTATGTTTTATGTTTTATTTGCTCCCAGAACCCAGTCTGAGGAAAGAGCATCCCATTTTTTTTTAACTGCCTTTTCTGTTTTAAAGAGACAAGTATAGTTGTAGCAGAAGTCAAAAGAGTATATCTGGATTTGATTATTTTACGGCTGTTTTGTGTAATTTTATATAAAATACATAATACAAATACTATAGAGAGTACTGAGTCTTGGTTGTAACAGTATTATCATTTAAAAAAATATCTGATTCTAGTTGGTGTTTGGATAAAAAATAAAATAGTCTTGATTATTTTATTTAACTTCATGGTCTTAATGTCCTTGTCTTTAAAATAGTGATAATGCCTGTTACACTAGCTCAAAATGTAGTTACGAGGATGACATAATTTGTTTGTAAATGCTTTTTATGACTGCTAAGCACTATATAAAGATAAGTTTCAATATTTTATCAGCATATTGGGGTGTAATATTTCTTCTGAAATTTTGATCTTTAGATGTTAGATCTTCTGATGCCACTAAGATAGCCTGGGAGCTATGGGACTTAGGAGGGAAAGCAAAGTGTTTTGAAATGCTGTTAATTATCTATATTCTGTACTAGTAAAAAGTTTGATTTTTGTACATTTTAAGTGAAAATGGTCAACTTCCACTGTTACCGGCTTACTTTTACATCTGTAGTCCCTAGTCTATTTGCAATGGATTTGGTAAATTGAGTGAGTGGAGATCTAATTCTTTCTTGAGTGCTGGAATAATTCCAGGCCCTAAGAGAACTTGAGTGCTCTCTTTTTCTGTGAAACATCTTTCTAAATTATTCCAGGGACAATTTAGAGCACATATTGGGTTCAGAAAGTGATCCAGGTTGAGTGGTTTAGTGAATGATGAAATGCTTTTCCTTGTTTTAAAAGCTTGAAATATCCTAGTTCCTACATACAGGTAGCAGCCTTCCTTACTTAAGCCTGATGGGCAATTTCTCTTTTTATAGTTTCTAGTCTCCAAGGACCCAATGACGCTTGTATTGCTTTCACTGAAAATGTTAACCCAGTTCCTCTAAGTATTATGCTAAGACTGCTATTTTCCCCACATTTTCTATTTTTATTCACTTGAAGGAATAAACATTTTGTGTGTTTCAACATACATTCCTATGGCTTTTTGATTATGAATTGATGAAAGTTTCAAATAGATTCTTTTTTATTTGAGGTATTACTCTGTCATTAGAACTTAGTTTCATTATAGGAGTAGTGAGGGGGAACTGAACATTTTTCCTTGGATATCTACTATACAAATGTGATACAGAATTCAGTAGAAGACTGAATAAACTATATAAACTCATATATTGAAGAGTAATCAGAATAAGGTTTTCCTATTATAGATTGTCCACATCTATGAATATATTTGCAGATAGATGATCTTCAGTAAGACTCTATAAATGCTCTATATAATTTTCTCAATTAACTTACATTAATTTTCAATTGTTTCTTATGTTTCAGCATTCCTAAGGTAGGATATGGGTGTGTGTATGTGTATGTTGTCGCCCTTTGAAGGAAATATTATTCAGCCTCTGCCTTCAAACACAGGAACAGAAATGTTTTACTATTTTCAGCTAAAGTAATTTATATTAGAGTAATATTATTTTCACAAATGGATAAATAAGTCACATTCAAAAGGCTCAATTATTATACATCTGAGAAAAGAAGCAGTGGTCACAAGGGAAAGTTACTGTGCAGAGTTGTCAGCCATTAATTTTATCAGATGTCTTTAAAATGCCTATCAGTTCCATCAGCTTGTCTGTATGCAGCGCTCATGCATATAGTTGTGTCTCTCTGGTGGTCACTTTTGTTTGAAGGTTATACATTTTCTTTGTAAGTCTACTCTCCTTACCTGTTACCTATTATCTTTGTGTGAATGATAAGGTCTGTTACATTTTTATCCCTAATACCATTAGAAATAAATGATTTAATTTACATTAATGAATTTCTTTTTGGAATTCATTAGATAAGCAACTCTCTAAAGGAAAATGACTTGTACATTTAATTGAATCTGATAAAGAAGTTGCAAAATACATTTGCCAAATTAATTTCTTTCCCTATAATTAATTCCCTACTTTCTCACAAATATATCTGTTGCAAGTTAAAGGACACAAAATCAAAGAGACATTAAAACAAGGGGTAAATAATAAGCCAATATCATATCTTCTTCCTAAGTTGCATAGGTATATCATAGAAAAATAGCTCAGAGAGTTGTTTCTGTACCATAGTTATGCTGACAGTTCTAATTTTCTTCTCCATAAATTCTACATTAAAAGTACTCAGCAACAAGTACTGAAGACTTTTATGATCAATATAATAGTTTTAAAACTCAATGCTTTCTTAGCTTCAAATTTTCAATCAAAAAAAATTATTTCAAAATGAAAGCTTACATAAAAACTACAAAAAAACCCGTGGCTACATAAAATCCCTGGTGTCTCCAACTTCATAAATCACAGAAATCATAGCATATCTATTTTTAAATTTTTTCTTACTTTCATTTTAAGTTCAGGGGTACAAGTGCGGGTTTGTATTCAGGTAAACTTCTGTCATCGTGGTTTGTTGTACAGATTATTTCATTACTCAGTTATTAAGCCTAGTACTCATTAACTATTTTTCCTGATCCCTTCTCTTCTGCACCCTCCACCCTCAGATAGGCCCCCACTGTGTGTTGTTCCCTTCTATGTGTCCATGAGTTCTCGTCATTTAGCTCCTATTTATAAGTAAAAACATGTGGTATTTGGTTTTCTGTTCCTCTGTGTGTTTGCTAAGGATAATGCCCTCCAACTCCATCCATGTCCCTGCTCAGCCTATGCAACTATTATTTTTTATTATACTTTAAGTTCTGGGGTACATGTGTAGAAAGTTCAGATTTGTTACACAGGTATACATGTGCCTTGGTGATTTGCTGTATCCATCACCCTGTCATCTATATTAGGTATTTCTCCTAATGCTATCCCTCCCCAATCCCCCCACCCTCTACTATCCTTCCCCTAGCCCCCCACCCCCTGCTATCCCTCCACTAGCCCACCATCCCCTGACAGGCCCCCGTGTGTGATGTTCCCCTACTTGTGTCCATGTGATCTCATTGCTCAACACCCACTTATGAGTGAGAACATGTGGTGTTTGGTTTTCTGTTCTTGTATCAGTTGCTCAGAATGATGGTTTATAGCTTTATCCATGTCACTGCAAAGGACTTGAACTCATCTTTTTTTATGGCTGCTTAGTATTCCATGATGTATATGTGTCACATTTTATTTATGCAGTCTATCATAGATGGGCATTTGGGTTGGTTCCAAGTCTTTGCTCTTGTGAACAGTGCTACAATAAATATACATGTGCATGTGTCTTTATAGTAGAATGATTTATAATCCTTTGGGTATATACCCAGTAATGGGATTGCTGGGTCAAATGGCATTTCCATTTCCACATGAATAGATAGATTCCCAAAATGTTAAATGATTTTTTCTCTTGTTTTGGCTAAATCTAGGATTTCTAACCTCTCTACAAAATGTTTTAAATAATCAAATATTCCTCTTTTCAAGAAGAGATACTTTTGTAAATACCGCTATACCTTAAATAAGGTTAAGAAAAAATTCACAATTTATATCTTATCTGTAATTTGTTTCTTTTGCTTCTAGATTTTCATACTTAAATAAAAATATCCATATTTATCTCCTCTGTAACAGAGAATTATATAGAAATGAGATAAATCTCACTGAATAGATATCCAATTTTTCAACTATTCTTATCCACTTATCTCTCTGGTTAAACAACTTTCCAAGTTGTTTCTAGTTGTGTAAAATAACTGACAATAATTAAGTAACTCTGGATAATATGGGAGGTAAAACATATGTTGCTGTGAACCTTGGAAAGAAGAAGTTGTTTAACTTTCTTTACTTGCTAGTTGCTGCTCTCTTAAAGCTGGAATTGTTAAGTCCCATCTTATTTTCATTTGAAGAGATCTCACCAGGGTAAAAACCAACCCAGAAGCAACAAGTAGCAGCAAGAGCCAGAGTCAGAGTTAAATTCCTGATAGTATCATTTAACCACCTGAATCAAAATATGTTCAGAATATGTACACTCCTGAGAGTTTCATTTTACAGATCCTACACATTTCTAATTTAGAGTTATGTTCATATAAGGGATTTTATTTTGTTTTTATCATTTATTTTTTTTTAATCTTAATACAGGGATCTTATCATCAGCTTCTTCATTAGTTTTCTATGTTGCCAAAACAATGTGCTGCAAACTGTGTGGCATAAACAACATAAATGTATTGTTTCACAGTTCTGGAGGCTAGAATTAAACAACCACGGTGTCAGAAGTATTAGGTCCTGTGGAGGGTCCTGAGGAAAAATCTGTTCCCTGCCTCTCGCCTAGTTTCTGGAGGTTTCCTGGCAATCTTTGTGTCCCTGGGCTAGTAGAAGCATCACTTCAATCTCTGCCTCTCTCTTCATATGCATTGCTCTCTGTGTGAATGTGTCTCCAAATTTCCCCTTTGTATTGGCTTAAAGCCCATCCCAGTGAACTCATTTTAACTGGCTTATCTCCGTAAAAACCCTGCCTCTGGATCAGGTCGTATTTTGAGATACTGGGAGTTAAGACTTCAATATGTGAATTTTGGAAGGGTACAATTCAACACACAACAGCTCCATCTGAGCTCCAACTGAGCTGTTGATATTTCTAACCTTCAAAGAAGTAGAGTCCAGAGCCTAGAATTGGAATTTCAATATCCAGATATAAGAGGTAATTAGCTTCTACTCTGTCACATATTCCAGAGTGACTGATTCTGTCCCTCTCTTGGTTTTTTTATTTGTTTGTTTGTTTATATCTCTGTTTCTCATTTCCATGTTGGCTCCTCTCTGTTCACTGTCCCTTGTCATGGAGATGCATCTCTCCTGGCATCTGGGTTGCAGATAGGCATAGTGTCTATGTGAGTTTTGGATCCATTGCTTGGTGAACTTCAGCCACTTGCCCAATGGAGGCAATTACTGTGCTTTGGGGCCTGCCGACTGCCTTTGTATCACACGAGTACGGACCTTCTTAGAAATCAGTCCTCTCTACCAAAAGTACTATTTCAAACTCTGATTCTTCCTCTAATGTCATCACCTTTTGGTTACTAGAGTAAGTTTGATAATCTCTTTGTTCTCTGAACTTTGATCATGGATGACTTTGTGCTTCCCATGGGAACCATCTCTCATTCCTGCCCCCCAAGCAAATGGGTCTGCCATTCTGCAGTCAGAGTCAGCAATTGCACTGCTTGCTTGCCACACCAGCACCTTCTCAGCCATCAGTCTGAGGGTAAAAACCAGACTTCATTGTCACTCATAATCTGATTGTAGGAACTAATATATGTTTTATTAATGGAACACACACTTTTCTTCCTTCACTGTTCTACTTTGAATTTCTCGTCTTTCCAAAGCTCATACAAACTAACTCTGTGTACATATAATCAATTAAAACCTTGAGTAAGAATAATAGTGTAGTTTTGTCAGAAACAGCAAAACACTTTACAGATACTCCCTTTTTAGTCTACAAGAGGTCCTCATGAAGGACATACTATTGTTTGTATGTTTTGGATGGATAAATAAGTAACATTATTTGGATAGATAAATAATTAACAACATTTTTTGAATAATTACTATAAACTAGGCACAGCTTCATGTATTAAATATGCATTAATTTATTTAAACCTTACAAAAAGCTTATAAGGTAGGTATTATTTCATTCAGTTAGAATCTTTGCAGGAAAAGAATGGCTCAAAATAAGATAATACAGGGACTGTGGCAAAGAAACTATGCTGAGGCACCTAGATCGGCAATTTTTTAGGCTTTTTTCACCCCGAGAACCAAAGGGACTAAGAGATAAGGTATGTGATGAAGCCAGAGTTGGAGACATGATGGAGGATCAGTTGGCAGGTGCTGTAATCAAGAAGGGTTGAAGATGATATCAAAGACAGGAAGGAAAAGAGAAAGACAAATTCTCTCTCTGAAAGACCGATTATTGACATATGCACATCATTTCTGCTTACATCCCATTGACTAGAACTTACCCTTGGTCCCACGCCTAGATGCAAGAGTTCCTGGGGAATTTAAATTCCATCGTTAGTTATCAATAGTCATATGCCTAAATAAAATCTGGGGAGAAATTATACTGGAGGATCAAGGGGAATTGTTGACATAGTACTCATCCAAGGAAACTGAAATAGGGTGTGGTAGAACCTGACACTAATTAGCTTTCTCAATTTGGGAATCTATTAAATCTCTCACTTTTAAAGTTTATTATTTAAAACAAAACTGCTTTAATTCATTTACAGTGATGCTCGATACGAACTGTTTGCTGATTTAATGTGCTTTGAGAAAAGTGAGTAGAATTTTGTACTGAAATCTAACTTTTATTTACCAAAATGTGCTACCTAAGTATCTCTCTTTAGGATTAGAGGCAAATAAATGTCTTTTTTAAAAATGCCTTTAGGATTCCTGTTGGTCGAAATGCATGTTAGTATGATGAGGTTTGGATTCAGTATCAATCAATATCTGCTGAACAAACAATACAAAACTTATGTTTTGTGTCTTCATGTGTTGGTTAAAGTCTCAGAACTCAGACAGTTGCTAACCCCATTAGGAGAGCAGTAGTTCTCAAAGTGTAGTCCTCTGACCAGAAGCATCAGCAAATTCTTGAGCTGAATTAGATCCTCTGGAGTTGAAACCAGGGAAGTCTTTTAATAAATTTTCAAGGTATTTCATAACGATGTTAAAAACAGAATTCCTGGCCTAGATCAAGTTACTTGACCTTATAGAACCTCAGTTCCATCCTCTCCCAGAAACAGTAACTGTAACTTCATTTTAGAGTTATTTGGAGGATTAAACAGTATAACACAGGTAAAGCCTTTAATAAGGTCTGGCAAAGAGTAAAGGCACAATAAATATTAGCAGCTTGCTTTTTTTTATAATTAGTAGTCTTTCGTCTATTATTTTTTATAGGGAATATGCAAAGAAAAATATTGAGTAAAATTTTTATGAATAATTATTTAGAATTCAGAAACTGCCTTCTAATTATACCCCTTTATAATTTTTTTCAACTCTTTAGTTTTTGGGTACATGTGCAGGTTTGTTATATAGGTAAATTTTTGTCATGAGGGTTTGTTGTGCAGATTATTTCATTGCCCAGGTACTAAGTTGATATGGTTTGACTCTTTGTCTTCACCTAAATCTCATGTGGAATTGTAATCCTCAGTGTTGCTGGAGGGAGCTGGTGGGAGGTGAGTGGCTCATGGGGACAGTTTCCCCTTGTTGTTCTTGTGATAGTGAGTTCTCATGAGATCTGGTTGTTTGAAAGTGTGCAGCACTTTCCTCTCTCTCTCTTTCTCTCTCTCTCTCTCTATCTGTCTTCAGTTGCCATGTTTACACTTGCTTGCTTCCCCTTTGCCCTTCTACTGTGACTGTAAGTTTCCTGAAGCCTTACCAGCCATGGCTCCTGTACAGCTGGCAGACATGTGAGTCAATTCAACCTCTTTTCTCCATAAACTACCCAGACTCAGGCGTGTGTTTATGGCAGTATGAGAAGGGAGTAATGCATAAGCCAAGTACCCAACAGTTATTTTTTCTGATCTTCTCCCTCCTCCTATCTTCCACCCTCAAGTAGGCCCCAGTGTCTGTTGTTACCTTGTGTTCGTAAATTCTCATCATTTAGTTCCCACTTACAAATGAAAACATGCACTATTTGGTGTTCTGTTCATTTGTTAGTTTGCTAAAGATTAATGTCTCCAGTTCCATCCATGTTCCCCAAAAATACATGATCTCATTCTTGTTTATGGCTGCACCGTATTACATGGTGTATACGTACAACATTTTCTTTACAGTCTGTCATTGATGAGCATTGAGGTTGATTCCATGGATTTGCTATTGTAAATAGTGCTGCAGTGAAAATTTGCATGTTTGTGTCTTTATAGAAGAATGATTTCTATTCTTCTGAGGAAATTCCCAATAATGGGATTGCTGGGTCCAATGGTAGTTCTTTTTTAGCTCTTTGAAAAATTGAAATGTTGTTTTCCACAATGGTTAAACTAATTTATGCTCCCACCAACATTGTGTAAGTGTTCCGTTTTCTCTGCAATCTGACCAGCATCTGTTATTTTTTGTCTTTTTAATAATAGTGATTCTGACTGGTGTGAGATGGTATCTCTTTGTGGTTTTTATTTGCATTTTCCTATTGATCAGTGATATTGAGCTTTTTTCATATGCTTTTTGGCCATGTGTATATCTTCTTTAGGAAAGTGTTTATGGCCAGGTCTGGACCTCCATGATCTATTAAGTTAAAGAAAAAAAAAAAAAAAGGAAGTATCTGTTTAGGAGACAATAAAATGTAGTTGTTAAAAGCTGTGAAGCAACATTGCCTTGACTCAAACCTCAGCTCAACTTAGATCTGGGAAAATTGCTAATCCTCTTCATTTCTCTGTTTCTGTATCTGCATAGTAAGCATAGTGAACAAAGTTCCTTCTATCATAGAGCTGTTGTTAGATAGTTAAGACAGTTGCTTTCACACACACAAAAAGTTGAATTTAAATGTTATCTTTCACAAAATAAAATTTGGATTTAAATGTTATCTACTATTATTCCCAGGCAACCATGTTTGAAGAAAGAGTGTTGCATTTATTCCAGCACATTATTGCTCATACAGTGAATTCATTTCTTTCTTCTAATACTTACTTCAATAATTGTATTGTGTTCTTTCTCTTAAGAAAAACTCTCCCTGACCCCCACTTCATAAAAAATTCTTCAAAACATTTACTTTTTGTACTTGTTTACTTTCGATTAGCTCCTAAGCACTCCTCCTAGTGAACTAAAGCTGAGGAAGAATAAAATTGGGAGATTTTAAATAATCATAAATAAAAATATATGTCTGCTCATGTTAAGGGCTCAGAACAATCCTTAAACATTTCTTGAACGTCCACTTAATTTTTTTCCACAGGTAATGTGTATTTTTCTATGACTATAAGCCTTCTGTGCTGAAGAAAATCAGGGTTTATACCTGTATAAAATACTTTCCAGAACCCTAAAAGTCAATTTAACATTTCATGTCACTTTTAAAGTTTCTCTCACTTTAACTAGAGCCACTCATGTTGTCTGGGATGTTTGGTAATTGAGTTTCTCAAGGAATGTGACACATTGTGATGTAGTGTAAAAGGATTTCAGAGTCATCCATTCCCAGACCCTTCATAATCCACTAAAAATACATTTCAGTGTCCCCTGACTGTGTCTCAGGAGGCCCTACCAATCTCATATTTCTTAATCTGATCTTATTTTCTGGTCATCAATTTGATTTTTCAGCGACTGGCAGCACTAGGTCTTCTTTGAATGGCCTTATGTCTATAAATCTTTATCTCTATTTTTTCAATTTTCCTCTCAGTCTATGTTGATCTTAACCCCTAAATTTTTATCACTTGTAGCCTGAATTACAGGTGACCTTTTCAATGCTGTCGGTCAAGTTTCCACTTAATAAGGCTGGAATGGCCCTTGTCATTTAAAAAAAGAAAAATGAGCAGTTCTGAACGAAAAGTGTGGGATATAAGGAATAGAAATACACAGAGGGAAAGAGAGGGAGCAAAAAAGAGAACAGAACAGTGCTGAAAAAGTTGAAGGCCTCGCTGCATGTGCATTTTCCCTTCATGTTTAATCTATTCTGCTCCCTGTTTTAAATGAAAGATTGTTCACCATTTCTGGAATAATAGGCAATTGGAATCCCATAACAAGCCACTGAGAATAAATTAAATACTTTATATGGCAAATTAACTATTAGGAGAAAGAAACTCAACAATTTTACTACTGGCCTATCTTTTTATAATGATAAAAAATGAATCACTTCTAATTTTGTATTTTCTCTGTAATTTTTACAAATACTTTTGGGAAGAATTTATGTTTAATAATGTTTCAAATAAGGTAAGTATTTCCTTTTAAAACATTTTGTTTCTAGTCCCTTCAACCCTAATGGAACACAACAAATTTAATTATGATTCTGGAGAGCACCTGATCAACATCCATCTTATACAAACTAAGCTTTTCTTTTTATGTGATCACCTTCTCTCCTCCCAGTTCTCTGATAAATATGTCAGTTACTTAATTCATTGTTCAACATGCATGTATGTAGCAGGCATTTCAGTGAGTCTATGGTAACTGTTAAAAGAGTAAACCACAGATTGCACTGTCTAAAATTTGGGTCCAAAAGAAATAGACATATAGCTAAAAGGGATGTTCACCTGGGGACAGTGATACTTTGACTTGTTTCTTTAACTGTTTTTTATTGCCTAACATAAGAAGCAGTAACTTACTAGAAATGTCAGGAGAAAATAAACCTCCTATCTAATTCAGAGTATTTCAGTAACATGAAACAAAATGCTAGATTAAAATAATGACAACAAATACAATTTGGAAAGAAAACAGACTGTTGCCTGTGTGTGAATCAAATAGAACAAGCAATTGGATCACATATGCATCTAAAGAATTCAATTTGTATTCTTGGTCACTTCAGATAGGAAAGTTGGTTTTGAACAGACTTAATGGAGTGATAAATACAGAAAAGTGATACATAGTATGATGTGTGTGTAACAGCCCTAGCAATGACCCTATTCTGTCCCACCCCCACCAGTCATTACTAGATTGACTCTTCTATGCAGTTTGGAAATGAAGTTAGTATATGATCCTATTCAGTGGGCATTTAGTGAGCAACTGCTGTATAATCTAGTCCTAGTTAAACCTTCTAGATTAATACAAATGTATTAAAAATAGCTTTCTAACTTAAGTGCCAATTTGTAGCACTTGTAGAGGGAAATGACATACATTCATGAAACAAATAACACAATCTCTGTTACTTTGTTAAATAGTATAATGCATAAAATGTTAAAAAAAATACATCAGAGCTTCATGACATAAAAGAAGTTAGAGCAATATTATTCAAACCATGTTCCAAGGATCTCAGTAAAAGGATCTGTAACAAAAAAAATGTTCCATGGTGAAATATGAATCATGGAAAATGCTGAATACTGTAATGTCGTCTGGAAAAGTCGACATGCACATTCACGTAGTAAAGGCTTTGAGAATTGCTCCAGATAATCTTTTTATATTTGTTACTTAAACTACTGGTAACTACATGCTTTATATGAATTGCAAAGCAATTCTACATTCCCAAACAAAAATAGGTATTGCTTTCTGTGATGCCTTGAATAATTAATCAAGACTACGTGAGCACAAGATAGGAGAGATAGGTTATCATGGAATTGTTTCCTTTGGAATGTCAAATTTACAGGTACCATATCGCTCTTCCGAAATTGACTCATGATTCAGGGTCTCATCTCACTTTTGATTTAACTACACTCCATATTCATCCATGTGTGAAAAACGGTGGTCACACTAGAAAGCTTATTCTTACTGTTTCCTTGCATATCTGAACACCTGCATCAC